>LWCB01013870.1:0-14212 GCA_001630525.1 Coelastrella sp. M60 | reverse complement strand
TTTCATAAGAAGTGCTCAAGGGTACCTGGCGTCGGTCAGAGTTGCATTTCTACAAGTCAGCAAGGGACTTTGAACCAAATGACGAACTGGCGGAATGGCTAGTATGAAACTGATGTATGAGCTGTCACTGGATCAGCATTTCGCAATGGGCCAGTAGTTGACGGCCACATGCATGCTGAACTGTAAGCTGGCAGTTCAACAGTGACATAAGCAACCAACACCCTTGTTGCATTCTTGGAATGCAGTACACACAGAGCCAGTGCAGTACGACACACAACATGGCTACTACAGATGCTATAGGACAGAATACCAATGGAGTTACTACGATCACTGTGCAGCTGTACAATGACTGCACATACTTCTTTATGCTGTGGTGTGACCTTGGGGTGGAAACACAAACTCCCTGCAGCCCATGGATTGCAGGCATGCTCCTGACAGCAATATCATTAAGTCTGCACTTCTGTGAGCAGTCAGAATTCATGAACGCAGACATACGCCATAAGACTGCTCCATATTTCATACATGACTCTGCATTTAGGTTGGCTTGCATTCACAGCAGCCAGCATATTCCCACTCAGCTGAATTCACTGGCAAATCCGGCCGGCCCAGGCTATTTTGCAGTACACCTGTGTCACTGCTGGGGTACAACAGTGATAGTTGCAGAAGTTGCTGCCATTGTCATGATATATACAGCATCTGGTAGCCCAGGAGAACCACAACACCACATTCGGCAGGCAACTTTCCCACCGTAACACCTACCAGGACTGCACACCTTGTACACCAAAAGTGAGATGAGATCAGGTCAAAATTGGCAACATAGCTTCCTGACAACAATCTGCAGAAGTCAAGTTTTACTTCTTGATGCAATGTTGATTTGAGAATGGCTGCAGGCAATATACTTGATAGACAGCAACAACACCTGCTGCCACCCACAATAATGCCACTGTCCAGCAACTGCCTCCAGAAGCATTGCAAGATGCTTGCACAGAAAGGTAAGTGCAAAGGGAAGCAGCTGATGCCGCTATGACGGATATGGCAAGTAGGATCATGATGAAGGCAGCAGCACGATCAACTGCCCTGCAGTGCCAAGGACACCATGGCATTGTCAAAGGTCCACCTTGCCAAAAAGGATATGCACGAAGCAATAGCCTGCTGGTGGAGCAGGAGACACTCACGGACTGGTTTCAAGGCCATCACCCTTGACACATCAGCACAGACCAGCTGTCTGCCACGATCATACAACCTCCGGGTCCACAACACCATGCCAGAGTGCCTTGCACATTCACCACCCTACACCATCCATCAGAAGATCCCTCCCAACACTGTCAACAAGCGCCACACTGCGCTGAAGGGTCATGCTCAGGGCACATAACAAAGTCGTTTGCCTGCACACGTATCTGAAGATCAGCTTGCTTGAAATTGACGACCCAACACACAGCACACTAGTTGCCGACACGTCATGAAGCACTGTTGCACAAACACGGTGCCTATTGCGGCACTGTGATAGTTCCTGTTTCATAGCCTTGCAGGTGCAACGCCATCGGCAGGATAGGTGACAACTTCACAGCAGCCACCAACACATGCAGACCATGAAAGCCATGCTATGCACCGTAGGAGATCACCTGCTGAAGCCAGTCACATCAAGACATAATATACAGCTTAGAAGTGCACAAAGAAATATGATCTGCACAAGCAGCTACACGCAGTGCCACTACATACTGCAAAAGTAAGACTATTGCAACTCTTGATGTCAGCTCGTGCCACATACAGTCGCCCACACATGAAGCGAATACTTCGAAGAAAAGAAGACCCTGCCAAAAGCTGGTACACAAGTACAGTGTATGTATGAAAAAAATATGAAATCCACCAGATGCAATCTCTTTTACTAAGATCCAGGCTTTGGACCCCTGCGATGATCCTCAAAGAAGTTGAAGACTTGTTTCAGCATGCCACGTGTTGGGCGAGCATCAGGATATGCAGCACTGACAGAAGCCAGCTGCTGGCGCACACTATGCTTTGTCACCACCTTGGGAGGCAACTGTCCACCCGGCAAGCCTGTTGCCTGAGCACCATCATCACAGCTGCCAGGCCAAGCACCCATGAACTTCATGTCTGCTGCAGATGCAGCAGATGCATCATCTCTGGCTTGTGGGGTGGAAAAACACGCCAGCAGGGTTGCAACGGCTACACATACACTCGTGTCATGCCCTGCACGAAAACACATGGCAGGTAGCAGGCAGCACATCTTGCAAAGTGGAACCACGTGTCCATAGGCACTTTGAGGACATATCAGGCAATCTGGAATAAGGCCTGCGGATGCAACTCATCACGTCCAACACAGCAGCGCCACATGTTTGGAATATACCTCTATAAGCACAAAGCTCCAAGCTGCCTCACCTTCAGGATCATGCACCAGCACCAGGTGACCGGCAGCCAGGTGAGCAGAGACAAACTCCAGCGCCTCCTGCAGGTGCTGCTTGAGGCTCAGGCGATTGCGCTTGGCACTCTCTACAGGCAACCACTTGAGACGCGTCAGATGAGGGCCTTCAGGCTGACTAGCAGCGACCACACTGCTGCAGCTACTGGGGCTCCCACCACTGCTGCTGCAGCTGCTGACAGAGCCACTGTCACCACTGTCACTGAGGCTATGATTCTGATCATCGCTGCATACACTGCTGCAGCTGCTGACGCGGTCTGCACCTTCTGCTGCACTGCAGCAGTTGCTCGATGACTGCTCCGGCGTAGATGCTTCCTTCTTTAGCAGCTCCGCTAACATGCCACCCTTCTTCTTGCACCGCACAGTTGCTGCTGGAACAACATCAACTTTCAACATTTCCAGCTTGCAGTTGCTGCTTGTGCCACATTGCCCCGCTGCCTGTTGCTGCTGCTGCTGTTGCTGTACTTGCTTGCGCTGCTGGCGTGTCCATTCACTGCAGCTGCTGAAGCTGCTGCTCAGCTGCTCACCGGCCCCATGATAAGCTGCAGGTCTGCAGAGCCAATCGGGGGTGCTGTTAAGCACTGCCCTGTCCATGATCATAGGAGGAGCACTGCTGCTGAGGGCTGCAGTTGCTGGCACTGCCGCAGTGCACTTTGTGGACATCTGCATGGCCTTGTACTCCTGCCGCAGGACAGCTGGCAACACTTTGCCACAACACAGTACTGCATCAAATGTGCGCCAGACATCAGCTGCTGAAGCACCATCCAAGGTGCCTATAGCGATCCCTGTTTTCCCCAGCCAGAATGCCCCAGGGGCTGCTGGCATCACCTTGACATCAGCAAGCTGACTGCTCAGACAGCCACGGGGAGCAGGATGGTGCTGGTCTGTGCACACATGCTGTTGGGACTTCTGAGCTTGTCTATACTGCTGTTGGTGTGGTGCGACAGTGATGATGCTGTTTGCAGTGGCATGCGACGAGCTCTTGTGCTGCAAAACCAACTGCTTCACTGCTGGAAGCAGGCCCACAGGCCCACAGCTGAGCAGAGCTGACCAGTTGTCCCAGAACAGCCCAGGGGTGAGACCACATGCCCAACCCTCCTCATCATCACCTGCCCCAGGGACATACACGTATGACCAACTGCTGATACCTTGCTTGTCCTGCTTCTGCCCCCCAACTGCACCTGTGCTACCCCTGTTTTTGCCTGAACGTGTCCTTCTCCCCAACAACTGGCCCCCATGCGGAGTTGGCTCTTCATCATCACTAACATCATCCAGATCTACAGACACACCTGGAGCTAACCCGCTGTTGATGCTTACATGGGTGGACTGCTGCCATGTGGCCCTAGCTGTCTGACGGTCACACTGATGCGGCTGAGAAGCTGATACCAGCAGTATGGGGGTGAATGGCAGGGTACTGGGATGTGCAACCTGCACAAGCGATGGCAGAAACACTGCATCTGACGTGTACGTGCTTGTCATGCTAACACAAACCAGATGACACTTCATGAAAGAAATACCAATCACTTGGTACAAGGCCTCATGCCTGTCACCTGGCATTGTTTACACACCTGATTGGTCCATATCAAGCTGTCTTGTGACACCCACAGGGGGCGAAGTGGCTTGTGTAGCTGCGTTGCGAGCCCCCTTATGTCAGCTCCAACCTCAAGAAGTCGCTCCACAAATCCATCCAGTTTGGCCTCAATGGCTTGTCGCTCACTGTCGGGCACCCATAGGGGGAGATGCAATGAGGTGTCCCAAGAAGGACCATTGCTACATGACCCTATGTCGCCTCCAGGCAGCGACATGCTGCAGGAATCTGATGACAACTTGCTGCTAACCTGGCTGGACTCGCCGGCACTTGCACTGCCATTGCTGCAGTCACTGGGGCTGCTGGCTCGCTTTTGCTGCCATGCATCACAAGAATTGGCCCTGTCAATGACAACTGCAGCAGCTGAGGACCTCATTGCGGCCTCAGCAGGAGGTGCAAACGCACACAGTCCATCCACCCCAGCCTCCTCATCCACCCAAGTACCACTGCTACAAGTACTACTGGACATTCCTTCAACTGCTGCATCACCATCAAACAAGTGGCATGGATGACCCCTAAAGCCAACACTGTTATGAACACTTATCTGGCCTGATGGGCTGTATCCGGCTTCCTGCAATGGGGGTGGCCATGCACTGCCCAGCTGCGTTTGATCATCACCCATGCCAGGCTGGTCCTCTGGCGCATGGTACACGCCAGGCATAAAGTCACTGATCTTCGGCAGACTGGCGACATCCTCCAGGTCAGTGCTTCGCCAGATGTCTAAGATGCTGGTAGCATCAGCTGGTTGGTGACTGGTACCATTCAGGACTACCACTGGCATCCTGGGCACAGCAAGAGTACTGTCACAGCTGCTTCGCGTGCTGCTATGTCCTGTAGCTGACACAGGGCTACCCTGGCCAAGTGAGTGACTCGCTGAAGCACTGTGCAGCAGCAGCTGTGCTGGAGGAAAAGCAAACTCATCTGCTGCACCACCTGATATGCTATCTCGTAATACTCGACGCGTAAGCGACTCTGCCTGGTGGCCAGCAGATGCACCATGTGTGCAGTGACAGTTGTCTGTGCAACCTGCACAACAACCTGCTGCTGGAGCCAAATCAACTGCTTGCATTATTCCTGCTTGTGGCTGCAGGGCTGCTGCTATCTGGTCGAATGTTGACAGCAGGCCACTGCAACCAATCCTTGGAGTGTCAGGTTCTCCTGCAGCCACATCAGTCCACCTGAAGGCATCTGATCTGGCTGCGGGTCGCAACTGCCCAAGTGCTGCAGGATGCTGGGAGACTGATTGTGCAGTAGGGGTTGACTGTTGCAGACTCAACACATGCGTGGAAGCCTTTGGCCTCACATTCGCCAAGCCCTTATCAAATGCCAGTAGACAACTGCTTTTGGAAGGAGGTGAGTCTACTAAGCAACTGACAGCTGGTGCTGAGGAAGCAAACAGTAACTCTGCATGTGCTGCACTCTGGCTTACTGCAGGTGAAAACGCATGATGCAAACCATTGCCAGCAGCAACTGCATTAAGGGCACTGTGACATGACACCCTTGCTGCTGGCCGGGTGTTTACTACAAGGCTATGGTCGTGGTATAGAGCCCCAGCAGTGAGCCTATGCAAGATTTCACTGTCATCCAACCATTCTTGCAAAGAGGGCTGGGGAGATACACGCAAGGACATGCTGCGCTGTAGACAGCTACTGGTGCGGAACACAGGACTACCAATTGGTGTGCCAAATGCTCTCTGGGCGGGACTTGCAAAGGCCCCAGACTCTGCGACTGCTGAGGTCTGCTCAGACTGCTGGTTGCTGCTCCGCTGCCCCAGCCCTGGCATGCCGTTCGGCTGGACGCGCACTGTTAGACCTGACAGAAGTTCCATGGTATCCTCCATGCAATCTACCAACAAATGTTCAACTTCATTATCAGCATTGTGACCAGTCTGCTGCTGTTCCTGCTGCTGTTGTGGCTGCCCCTGCTGCTGTTGCATCTGCAGATCTTTCTGCACCACTGCCCCACTGATGCTGTAATCGCAAGTAGCTTCAGACCCTGTGGCCGGTGCTGCTGCAGTATTGGAAAGCTTGCCAGCTTCGTCTCGCACTGTAATACAAGTCTGTGTGTCTGCCACTGGAGTAAGTACGTCTCCATCAAGTGTTGTATAAGAACGCTTCCGTTGCTCTTTCTGAGCATCATGGATCCTAACACGTGCTACTGCTCTGTTGATCACAGCAATCCAGATCGGTATCGTCTTGCTCAAGGCGTCCTGCATGTGGAACAGCCCAACAGCGTATGCCAGCAATCAACAAAGCGGCGTGGAAGCTATCTTGGGTATGACAAAACTACTTGATGGTCAGATAACATCCTGAGTGCCTTGCAGACGGGTATGTCATATGGCTTGAGTTTGTTGACTCACCGGGAACCTTTTGCCCTTGCGGGTCGCATCAACTATCAGTACACCGCCATGCTTAGCAGCTAGCTCAGCTACATGCCAGTTGAGCCGTGTGGTAGAAAAATTCAACGTGTTCTGATGCCCGTCTGTGCTTTTGAAGTAGCATGTTGGGGTGGAAGAAGGTTTGGTGGTGTACCACAGCCCACAGCGCAAGTTGGCCACAAGAGGCAAGTCTGATAAGGAGCACGACACAATACAAGGGATCAGCACATCCTCCAGCACTGTAGAAAAGCACACACTGAGGCATACTTCTTATCTACTGCCACAAGAGCCACACAAGTCTGGCGCGCAGCGGTGACTTCGTGCCAGGCAGCAAGCATGCAGCAGAAAGTGTGACCAGAAGCTGGGCAGGCCAACTTGATGCCACCATCATGGCGACACTGCCTCACCTGGATAAAGGACGCGGATTTCATTTACAAAGGCTGCGTCTTCAGCTATACTACATAGGCAGTTGAAAGCGCTATGTTCCTGCTTCTTGATCTCTCTGGCGACCCTGTAGATGCTTTGGTTTGTTGCAACATTACATACAGCTCCAGTTGCTGACATTGTTAGCGCTGAATACTTAACAAGAAGCCGGCTTGCATGCCGTTTGGCACCTCCCAGTCCATCTAGTCCAACCAAAACCAATTCAACCTAGAATGCTATATCATATTACACATAACAATGGCGGGGCCCGCCATGCCAGCCGGCTAAAGCTAGCGGCAACGATTAGGTTGCGATGGGACATAGCCAACCTAGGCACGTGATGACTCGGAAACTTACGCTGTTTAAGGTCCACACCGCTGCTGGATTTGTCAGTTGCCAACAGCAGGTTCTTCAAGATTACCAACGAAACTGAAAGCTCTGAGAGCCGTACAGTACAGTTGTATCGCCGTGGTGACGACTAGGGACACCGCTAAGCTGGGCGGGTTGCTGTATTAAGGTAGCGACGTTAAGTACTTACTTGCTCCCCACCAGCAACAAGAGTAATCAGTCCTTTGAGTCTGGTAACCACTCGCTGTAGGACTGTATATGATACACCCATCGCCGAAGCCTGCTGCAGCACTTGCTGCATGCCATAAGGCAAGCCGCTCGCATCGACAACGACACCACCAGCTAGATCAGCCACACTCTGCACTGCAACCGCACCTGGAAAGTCCTTGGTGGCACTATCCTGTGCATGCACAGCTGTCCAAACACCAGCAGGTTCAGCCAGAATGTCCTGATAATTGACAGACTGTGCTGACAAAAGATCATCCAGGCTGCGAAGGTGCTCTGTTATATCACTCAGTAACTCACACTGCGCATCTGTCGCAGTGGGCCTAAGCAAAGGCTGCACTCGTCTCCGTTGCTGTGGGTGTGCATGCCTGTTGCCCCTAGATGTTGGTTCCTGGCGATCAATCCCACTTGATCCTGGTGAATCAGCACCACTGCTGCTGGTACTGTTCTTACCGCTGTCACTGTCCTGACGGTTGCTGCTTTCAGTTGCGCTGCTGTCGCTGTTGGCAGCGCTAGGTGCTCCACAACCATCTGCTGCTACCTCGTCTGGGTGATCAGCATGTGTTCTGAGGTTTGTCTCTATGGCATGACGTTCACCTGCTGTTGAAGCTGACGCCACTGCCGACCGAGTGAGCCTTCTGGGTTGCTGCAGACGTTCGGGTGTATCATCTGCTTTGCTGTCATCTACTTTTAGCAGCTGCTCTCTACCTCTCTTTCTGCTTGGCCTCTTTTGGTTAGGCTCATGAAGTAGCTGCTGCTCATCTCTAGAGACTATACCCTGCATGGATGGCATGACTGCTGTGTGCTGCAGTGATGGTTGCTTTTCTTGCACAGTAGTTGCTGCAGATGTCGATGTGCCTGGTCCCTCGGCTGCCCGCGGCTGGCGCCTCCCTGGCTGCTTGCGCCTGAAACATCTCAAACGCTCAAGCAATTGCTGCTGCTCTTGTTGCTGCCAACCAGCACGCCAGGAAAACAGGGTTTGTCTCAGGTTCAGTGGTGCAGCAGTTCCCCAGGCCTGTGGGAAGTACTGGAGCTGTGCAATCAACTGTGACTGTATCTGCTCCTCGAGCAAAGACTGTGCAGCTGACGATGACAACTGCACAGTCAACTCTGGGCCAATGGCTTGCTGCCAAGCGGACAGAACCGCCTGTAGATGTCTCCTCACGCTCTGCACCAGCTCCCAGTCCTCACATGTACTGCGGCAGGGCGGGAACAAGAAACTGATGCTTTGCATCTTACAGCCAGCCAGTGGGGTGAATGCATGCAGTACAACATCGCTGCCCAGGTGTGGACGTCATGCTGCATCAGGCAAGGCAATAAACTCGAGGCACCTCGGGAGAATCATCCAGCAGTAGTACCAATGTCACAACACACATCCCAGGCAATCCTGCTTAGATCTCACTCACATGTGCACGACAAGATCCAAGTCACCAGGATGACTCCGCCTGCTGGATGCAGCTGGCAGCTTTGAGTAATGGACGACATCTTGAGTCAGACACACCCTGGCCTGGCGTGGCCCACGCTGATACTTGCGGCTCCACAACCATTCCCTCACAGGCATCTCCTCACACAGCAGAACATTGTCAGATGCTGACAAGAACCCAGCACGATCACCTTCACTACGTTTACTTTTATCATCACCGTCCTCACTGTCATCAACAGCCAGCTGCAAGGTGCGCTTGACCACAGGCAGACCACCTCGTGCAGCCAGCGTGTTGGCAAAATCAATCACCTCTTGGCGCAACACTGCAGTCTTGCGGTCCAGCAGCTGCTGTAGTGTTGATGCGGGCAGTGGTCGCCAAACAGGATGAGGGTGGTGAGTTGCTGCTGCTGTGGGCCTGCTGTAGTCCCTGCATTGACCTGCTGCTATACCCGTCGGCTCTGTGGCTGGTGAGCCGGGCAGTTGACGTCTGCTTGCTGCTGCCACTGTCTGTTCAAGCACATCAGCCATCCAATCATGAATTGGGCACACCTGGTTAGATCAGACAACAGACTGATCATGGCTTCTGACTGCTAAGTTGACAGAGAAGGACATCGCAAGAATGGCTACCAGCAATCGTGACGTCTGGAGAATATGTTACAATATACTCATCTGACAGTGGTCTGCAGTACACTCACATCAACAGCTGATGTAAGCATCCTGCACAAGCGCCTGCCACTCACCTCGTACTTGGACCTCACAGGCTTCAATGCTGTCTCCTGCTGCAATCCATTGTGTCGTCTGAAGACAGCAGTTAGCAGTTCCGGCGCAAGAGCAGCAGCTGCAGCAGCTGCAGTGTGTATTTCCTTGGCAGTGTTGTCATGCTGCTGCTGTGACTGTTGCAGAGCTTGTTGCTGATGGTGCCAAGAGTTGAGGCTCTGAAACACGCCTTCAGCAACATGCTGCCTGTCACCTGACGTCAGCTGCGGCTTGTCCCGCATACCAGCAGCAATGAGGGATTGCAAGCTGCTTGCTGCGGAGTCCCCTGCTTTTCTTGTGGCTCCTGCTGCTGCTGCTGCTGCTTTCTTCTCACGGCAAGCCTTTAGAAAAGACATGCCTCCTTGCTGAACTGCCTCAGGCTGCAGTTGCAAACCAAAGGCTGGATTGCTGCCTGACTCTGCTGTCAGACGTGCTGCCACCTGAAGCGGTGACGGGCAAATTTCCAGAAGTGATCATCGCACGGAGTAAGATGATATTGAACATGTAGTGACCACAAGGGCCTACAAGGACCTACATGGCAGGTTTCAGCCAGTGCAGCTAATGCACATCATGCAGGTAGCCACTGCCTTACTCAATAGGGCCAGGCTTTGATCAGGGTGAGGGGCTGAACAGCAGTCATACCCCTAACCTGAAACTGCAGCGATACTCAACGGAAATGCATTGCAAACAAAGCAGCAAGCACTAGCCACAAACTTCGAGAAGGACTTGAACTCCCAAAGGCACAATTGACCAGTTGCATGTACCCTGATACTCCAAGCCAGTTCTATCATGTGCTGACCTGTCTTGTCCCTGTTGCATCCAGGTCTGCTGTCTGCATCACTGCCCACAGGCGCTGACTCAGCTGACCAGAAGGGCCATCCCAGCGAGCAGCACCACACTCGCAGCAGCACACCGCAGTGCAGGGATTGACAGAACCACAGACAGCAACACTGAAGTAACAACAGCAACACAAAAACAGAATGTCATGCAGTGAGCACTCATGGGGACGGGAATGCTGCTCCATCTTGTGCATGTGTTTTGCTGGATGCCAGTGCATCTGAAGGTAGCAGGCCTACAGGAGGATAGAAGAGGGACGTGTAGCTGTTCTGTATATCATGTCTGAGCAGAAGGACAAACCCCTTACCTTGACGCCACAGCAGCACTGGATACTGGATCGGAGATCCCTGCTGGGTAACCTTTGTTGCAACATACCCAGTCATTAATTGTAGCACTCTGTCCAGTGGTGGGCTGTGTGTTGCTGTTGATGTGTTGTAAGTGATCCTGCTGTGTGCCGCTGGGCGGACCCAGCAATGCAGCTGCCAACTTGCGTCCTTCACTCAGCAAACGCTGGGATCCCGCTTCTTCTTGATCCCTTTGCTCCTGGTTCAAGGCACCAGGATGCTGCAGCAACTGGGACAGTCGCGAGCTCTGCTGTAGTAAACCCAACCTGGAGGCCTTACCCTTTGGCCCACGAGTAAGGTGCAGACGGTTACCTGCTGCAGTGTCTGACACAAGGGGCCACCATAGATGAATCTCTCGCAGCCTGCAAAAGGACCACCACAGCGTTATGCTGCTTTGACTGATGCCACATACAAAAGATACGACTTTGAAAGTATGGAAGAGAGGGAAGCAGACGCAATGCAGCGATCCCTTCAGAAGAAGAGCAGTAGCCTGAATTCTGCAAAACAAACTCTGGCAGCCTGGCTGTAGTCACCAGCACCTTACCTTGTGGCTTCGTCAGACAAAGACACACCAACCTGCGTAGCAATCGTCCTGCAGAGTCACGAGTAGAAACAGCTTGCATGAGTAAACATGTTGGCTTGCTGTTGTGCGGTGACGGCTGCAGCATGTTGACAATCAGGATGCTCTTGTGTCTCCTCACACTATTGGCCGACCTGGCATTCCACAAATCAAGGTGACTGATCACTGCAGGTTCTTCTTGTTGTTCTGTAGGTGTGCCTACACCGTCTGAGGCCTCTGCTCGATGCACTGGTTGCTGTTGTACCACTGCTTGCTGTGCCCTTGCAAGCTGCCGAGCAAAGACGCTGCCTTCTTGCAGCAAGCGGTTCTTGTTGACATGTCCCGGACGACTGTGAACGTCCATATCGAAGCATCAATACCATCTGACTGAGCGGCGCGATTCGCACAGTCCGGCGTTGGCACAAGGTACTCCGAACATAGCATGCTCGATCAGCACAACCTCGTTCTATGAACAGACTCACAACCTTCTCTCTGTGTCTCGTGTCCTTTGTATGTGCTTTGCAGGTTGACACTTCAGCAGTCCCAGAACGCCACCTATAACAGTTCTATAGAACGCTTGGTTCATCAAGCTCCAAATGACCTGCTTGGGCATGATCATCTCGCTGTATGCATGAGCAGGGTTCCTGTTGTTCTGAGCGTCTCAACTGAAGCGTGTAAGGTTAGGGGGTAAGCCTGCTGCCGCTGGCCTAATCAGCAGACCCCATGTAAGCTGCAGCTGCTTAGCTACGACGACCACCAGAGCTGTACGGATGCACTGCTGAGCAGCCTATTGTTCCTTGAGAGGCTTGCATGCTGCATGTATTTGTGGTAGGAGCTGCTGCTGGAATCCTGGGTGGTGTGGGCAAGTGGCTCCTGCTCCCCACCAGCTCAGAGCAAGCAGTCAGTAAAAGCCTGATTCAGACAATAGACCGTGAAACTGGTTCAAAACCTTCGCGTCGAAGATTACGTAGCAAGTGCTCATTGGCGGTGGTAACAGCAGCTTCAACAGGTGCAGCTTATGTAGCTTACCTGCTGCTCAGGCAGCAGCGCAGCAACAAGTCGGGCTCTTGTACAGGTCGCAGCAGGTGAGCCTCACTGGGAGATAACCGGATGCAACTAGACACCAAGCAGCTGAGACGTTGGGCGTTGTCGCATCATATGTCACCCTTGTCATGTCAGCAGCTCTTGCCCTGTGCTGATGTGCAGCAGGGTGGCTGCCAGTGTGCAGACAAAGGCAGACTGTCATGAGCATTGCCACATCTGGGCTGCAGCTGTGACACTTGCAAACAGGGGTCATGCAATGATCTTAGGAGGGTGTGATCAGCCACAGAGGCAGCATCGCAACGCGGAATATGTCAGACTTGAGTATGTCAAGACTTGAGTGCAGGCTATCCAAGTGCAGTCAGCCAGGCTCTGCACTAGCATGGTTGGTAGCATGGTGCCGGCTTGAATATAGTGCAACTGCTGTTGCAGGCGTGATCTCAACGGTCGGATACCTCTACCTGACCTCATACGCTTCAAGGAGCGGCAGTGGTTTGTTGAGGAATTGGAGGTGAGAAACAGCAGTTTCCTGGCCAGGGAGGCAGCGGCCTGTTGAGGGGGTCTGCAGTCACTGCAGTATGGCACATTTGCTGTAAAGGACACAGCCATGTCCTGATGTGATGATGCTGGCGATGCTGGTGGGCAGGCACTGTATCATTGTGTCAGGTGCTGATGTTTACCCACAAGCAGCACATATTGTTGCTGTGGTCCGCACCATGTCTGAGAAACTTCAGCTGCAGGTCTGACACAGCTTTTGAATCATGCCACGTTGTGTCATCTTGTGCCCAGCTTGTCCTTCTCACATGATCATCATCTGGGTTCAGAAGCACATCTCTTTTGGTCGATGACACGGCTCTGTCTGGCGGCCCCAGTGCATATTATTCAGCTGTACTAGGCATCTTACTTGTTGCATGGCTAACTTGTTTACATGATCATGTGCTGCAGAATGCCCGTGACGCGGACCCCAATGCTATGTTGCGGCTGGCGAAGATGTACCTTCACGGGCAGGGCTGCCAGCAGAACATTGCACTAGCTCAGGAGTGGGTCAGGAAAGCCAGGTAGGTCAGCCTAGAACGATAACCTCCCTGCAGTGCTAGATGCATCATGTGCTCTCATGCCATGGTGGTGTCTTGACAGAGTCGTATGCATGTGTTGCCACCATGGTTATAGTGGAGTGTGACACTGTCAGTGTGGCTTTAGTGGTTGCTGATCACACCACAATGTGATCTGCTGACAGGAACATGGGTGTGCCTGCCACCCTTGATGAGTTATTTGCTACAGATGACCCTGACCCCCGGACCAGGCTCAGAACACTTGCAGCAGCGGAGGAACGAAGGCGAGCTTTGAGGAGGTTGGGATCAGCTCATCCACAGCAGCATAGAGCTGCAGCAGCATAGCTCAATCCTACCGTGTGACCATATTGGTCGTCGTGGATGCGTGACATTTGAATCTGTCAGGAAGCTGCCCCCATCTGCACGGCTGGGACTGTGTATCGCCCATCAGTCTTGCTGGGGATGGTTGGCTGATTGACGGCTTCCTTTCTATTGTATGCATAGTATGCTATTGTGGGTCTCCCACAGCGATACAAGTGCCGGTGAAAGTTGTTCTCTGGCCTTCTGGATGTGTCGTGTGATTTCCAGTGCACAGTACAGTGCGTGTATGGGGTGAGAATGGTAGGCAAGATCTACCATAGCCAATCCGACGTGTGTCTCTCCCGTGGTCAAGGACGGATGTACATCTCACACTGAGTACACAGACATTCTCAACGCAACGCCATTGACGAGCACCTGACAGAGAGCGCGAACGCTTGGCGCCATGTCGCCCTTGTGATAGTGCTTACATAGCATGTCTTGT
>LWCB01013867.1:0-10827 GCA_001630525.1 Coelastrella sp. M60 | reverse complement strand
AGAAGCAAATGCTGACATCCATTGTACTGTAACATCTGGTATCGTCATGTTGATCACTGGCTTTTGCAGCATCTGCATCAGATCTGATAGATCTACATCCAAGTCGGGCATCCTTGGCATCTGCTGCTGGGCCAAGATGCCGGAAAGATTCGCCATAGCCAAGCTGAGGCTTGGAGTTGTGATAAGCACTTTTGTGACCTCATTTTCATGTCCTTTGCCCGGCGCTTCTTTGACCTGTACGGTACTGGAGCTCTGGGAAGGGACCGGTGAGCAGTCGCAGACCTTCCATGCCTTAGCAACATAAGTCCCCTTAGCACTGTAATCACCAAATTTGGACACCATTTCAGAGATCAGGCCTCGGTGTTCAATGCACGGGTAACCAACGAGCTTCTTGCCGGTCTCATGCAGCTCGGCGGTGGCGCCCATGGCGATGACGCGGCCGGTGCAGAAGCCGCCGATACCAAGGAGGCCAGTGGAGGTGCAGTTGGACTTGGTGAGCTTGCAGGCCAGGTTTGAGCAGGGATTGGCTGGTACCTGGTCCTTCATCATGTTGGGGACGAGGTTGGTCTGCAGTAGTAAGCGTTGATGAACGTATAAGCAGCAACAACATCCAAAGAGCGGCAGAAGCTGACAGTCTTGGAGAACCTGATGGGGTAAGCTGTGTAGCAAATAAGCAAACAAACATGGTACAGCAGGCGTTCATGCCTTCATGCGCATGTGCGCTGGTCAAGCATCACAGGTCAACTCAAGGCTACGGCTGCAACAACATATATGCTTGCAGTGAATTGATCATCGGTGTTGCCTGGCAACCAGTGCACCTACCCCAAAGCACAGCATTGCTGCAGCCTCCTTGCCCAATCCATTCAGAGTACAACTTGATGTTGCACAGACTCCATCTTCACACCCCTGTGGAGCACATGAGCCTGCACCACCTGCAGCTGCTGTTGGAGCAGTAGACTTCTGACGCTGCTGTGTTGAACCAGATTTTGGTGTCGCTCCTGTAGTTCCTGTAACAAGTGTTGCAGCATCATCGCCAAAGGTAGGACCAGCAGATGGCATAGGTGCTTCCTGAACCACAGCATCAGGTACCACTGGAGCAGCAGTCTGTGCCACCCTAAGGTGTGCTTGACCATCTGAAGCTGTCTTTCCTCGTGTTGTTTGCTGTGGCTTCTGCTGTAATCGAGTCATCCTGAGCCTGTTAGCAGCTGATGGATCAACACCAGCATTTGCTGGAACAATCAGATCATCATCTGTAGCACTGCTGCAGTCCTTCTTTACCCAGACCAGCTGCAGCTGCTGCAGAGGAAGCGCTGTGTTGGACTCCTCTGTGACGGTGATTGCTGGGTTCACTGTGCCCTTGAAGAAGCCAAGGAAACTGCCAGGTGCTGGTTTGCTGGACTGTAGCGAGCTTGGGGAGTCGAAGTTGCCAACTTCCAACATGTTGCCATTGCTGGTGGTGAACTTGAGATAATCGATACAGCTGTATGAAGCACGAAAAGAAAGCACAGTCAACAATGTGGGGGTAGCTTCTTATACTTGTGATACCTGACTAAGGCAGTTCATGTACACGTATTATCATGATAATTGCATCGTCTTTCAATTTTAACACCTGGCACAGCAGCTGCACATCCACCTACAGCTGTGGTTGTGCTCCTGCTGAGTTACGTTCAAGCAGTTGACGCTAAAGTCAATGTAGTGATAAGACACAGCAGTCAGTGTGATGCTGTTCTGACGAGACGTTCAGAGCCATGGTGGTTGAGCAGTTGGCGCCCTATACAACTGCCAGCACGCAGCCAGCAAATAGCAGTTGGACTGCAACTTACTTTCCGACTTTGTACTCAACACCATCGATGACTTCTCCGGGCGATAGATTGATCTCCTGGGCTACCAAAACAGTGTCGTCTGCTGCTGTCTCAAGGTCGATCCCTATTGTTGCTGCAATGCTGGAAGCAAAGCCATATGATGCTGTAAGGCCCTCCAGACAACCTGATACTTGGTTTAAGTATACTGTCACGCGGGATACGTCACCACGCTGCTGATACTGCGTTTCTTGTTCGCTGACTGTGAAGGATGGCTGCCAGGGAGCACCAAACATGAGGGTGCTGCTGTCCAAGCATCCAGAACCTGCATGAATGTGCGTTACATGTTTTTGAATACCTCTTGACTGAGGTAAGCAGCTCGCCGCTGGTCTGCGTGGCTGCGTCAATGTGTCAATACGGTTGGTTGACACCGGTCATCGCGGTTGGACCCCTTGCTGTTCCACAAACGGTTGCAGACAACAGCCTACCTACCATATGCCAAATGCGCCCCATATGTCAGCAGTATGCTCAGCGCCAGCAGTAGTTGATTGTCTTTGCCGAGAGCTGCCATTCTGCAGATGATCAAATCACAGAGACTTGCATAATGTTGATTGAAAATGTTAGTAGCCACAGATGTGCACCGACGGGATTGCTTTTGTTGATCACAGACAGCCAAACGGTCACAACTTGACCGCGAGTTCAAGTCTGTGACAGGAACACATCATTCCAGATCATAAGAAATTTTCAAATCAGATTTTATCTGCTTTCCCATACCGTCACAACACGAACCTTGTGCCAAAGGTATTGTACTGCTACTGCGCTGTAGCCGTACACATGTACGATCGCCACGTTGAGCCCTGCTACATTCTCCTGGAGGTTTTATTCAACAAATATGTACTTCTTAACACCTTCGCTGCTGATGGTTCACTGCATCGCCGAAGATCTCACTGTCATTGGCCATTGTGAGCCTGGCAGATACACAGGATAAGTGCAGCAGCTGTTAACACATAGATGCATGAAGATTGATCACACATCGAAAGAACGGTATAGAAGTTGACAAGTGAAGCCGTCAGCAACAGACTTCAGGCTATCAGGTTCATGCATTGAGGTTGAACAGCTCAGGACATATCCAACTGAGGGTCTTATGTCAGCGGACATCTTGTAGCATGCACAAGACCTGCATAAAACATCCGCAGCAGGTGATGCAGATGGCCAAACTCGTACTACTCAGTGGCGGTATCATACCATTCTGAAAGAAAGTACTTCCTGCTGACATCAAGCCACTGCAACATGCCGCATCGCTGGTTGCACCACACTGGGGAAGAGCTACAGGGTGCAGCAGTGGCTGTTCTCTGCTCAAGTCTTGTATCCAATCCATGCCAGTCAAAAAGTGCTATGACTGGACACCACGTGTAGCGCAGGAGCGCTGTCATGTACAGCGCCATCTGTTGAGATGCTTTAGCACACATGACCAATGGTAGCTACGATATAAGATAAGGCTGACATTTCTGAGCCAAAGCTGGCTATCATGCTCACGCTGCTTCCCAAGGAGTCGATGCTCCACTGCACCAAGCATGTGTACAAGATCTGGCTTTTGGCAGCATCTCTAGTCCAGCTTGCTCCAGCCAAATTGTGTCCAAGAGCAGCAGTCAGAAGACCCTGAAGTAACATTCTGAAGTCCATATCTGGTAGCACCTAGTGTAGATACCCGTAGACACACAAAAGATAGTGTGCAAGTGCTTGGTTGGGGTAAGTGCTTGTTGTACGCCGGAACAGGAGCTCACGGTGTCTCAGCTGAAGGCAATATGCGACACATGCGATCATGCTAATGACATTTATCCGCAGATTGTGTGGTTGTGCGGTATCAGCGTGTGACCTCGGATCAGTAAGCCCTGCGACACCCGAAGAGTTTGCTGAAGAGCTGCTCGATCGCGACATTTACGATGAGATCAATGGTTTGCAACGTATCTTGCTGGCTGATTTTTGGGTCTTACTTACTCAACGTTGTTCGAGAGGTCAACCAAGGCTGGTCCCATCAGTTCGTTGCGAAGGAAACGGACTCGGCCCTGCAGGATCTGCATCTAAACAGCTTTGCGCTAGCGCGCAGGTGATATAAGCTGTCAATTGGCGTATCCGATTTTCTCTCAGCCAGCTTTGACATGTTGCGTTTGGTAACGTACTGCTCAGCGACAGCACAGCTCACTGGCTGCAGCATGTTTGCGCGGTGATTAGCAGCTCAAGCGTGCGGAGACATATTTGAAGACTTCTTAAAACGTTGCGGTTGGGCTGCAGGGCGCCATGGCTCTCAATAAGCTACAGTTAGCTGCAGCAACAGCCTTGCTCGGTTTCGTAGCTATAGCAGCAGGTGCGAAGTCATAGTACACACATGTCAGCTACGTTCCATAGCATATACAGATTTTTTCTTTGATGCCTAGTGGTTGGGCATGCTGTGCAAACGTCACATGCAAAACAACTGGTCAACAACAGCATGCCAAAGTAGCTGTACAGATACAGCATCTGCACAACCTGCGGGAAGACTGCACGTAACGCATACCGAGAGTAGTCTATGGTGTTGGCCAGCATTGAACATCCACATGCCTCGACAAATGCATACCCTCGAAGTCACATGTAACAGCCACACATCCATTTTTTCAATATTTGCAACATCCACTTGCCTTATCTGTCCTGCAGCTAACAATGAATGTGGCAGCAGCGTTATGTTCGGCTCCCCCTGGCAGCCTAACAACCCCTTCTACATACAAGAATCTGCCTGGAGAACACATGGGGTCTTGTCCAAACTCAACCTTTACTTTGACCCTGATAGCGGCTGCGTAGTTGGCGTCAAACCAACATATGGCTGGCAGGCAGAGAATGCAAGGTTGCTGGGAGTTACGAAAGCTGCAGATGGCTCTCCACTGCAGGAAAGTGACTTGAGGCTGGAGCCAGGAGAGCACTTCACCAAGGCAGAATTCAAGTTTGGAGGGTAAGCTGCACCCAAGAGATTTTCTTTACTCAACCGTCTGAAGCAGCTTGGTACAGACGCCGCTTTGCCTTACAGTCTGCATGTACTTCGACTCAAGTGAACAACCGACATGATGAGTGCTTTTCTGCAAGCATGGATTGTATACATGTCTGCTAATTGTTTGCTGCAGATGCATCACCTACTTCAGTCTCCACACTAATGCTGGCCGCGTGTTGTCAGTTGGTGATCCTGCATCAAGTGGACCGTTGCAGACCAGTGTGCCAGATGCTGAAGATGGGTTCTTGGCGTACTTCAGAGGCTTCACAGATGAAGCCATGACCAGGTCAGTTACTTGCCTGCTTTCACTGCCAGAAACAACAGTAGCAGCTGGGGAAGCATTGCTCAACAACTCATAGCCAGCATGGGAAGCAAGCAGCAGCATCCAGGATCGCTTGTACTGCTGTGTCTTGTTTGCTTCTTGCATTGTGTTACATGTGAAGCATTGAACTGCTGATCTGTCCTCTCATGCAACAAGACACTGACATGCATGCCTGTGTGTGTGTGCATGTCCTCTGTCTGCATCTTCCACCATCGCATCCTTACAGCGCCAGTGTCGGCAGGCTACAGCAGCTGCAGATGGTCTGGGCAGCCAGAGTGTGTGCTCCCACCATACAGCAACAGCGCGACACAGCGGCACAGCGACCTATGGCCCAGACAGCAGGCAATCAGCAACCTGTTGTAGAAGAAGCTACCGAGGATGTTGTTGTAACAGACCAACCAGTGACTCAGCCTGCTGCTGAAGGTGAGAGCGGTTATGATGACGAAGAAGTTGACACTGTGGAGGAGGTTGTGGTTGAACCAGTACCAGCTGCGGCTGCTGTTGCTGAAACCCCAGCAGAGGCGCCACTGGCATCACCTGCATCAGCAGCAACACCTGGAAGTGCTGACAGTAATACAGCAGCAGGGCCTGTTGTCACCCTCTCAACCCCAGCAGCCACAGCAGATACAGCTGCAGTATGTAGTAGCCACGGCTGCTCAGATGGCACATGCCCCACTTCCAGCTGTGCATTGAATGGCCTTGGCAAGGATGTTGTGACCATGAAGTGCTTTGGTACCAACATAGTACCTGCAGCGATGTTGGACCTCAATATACAGAGTGCTTGCATGAACCTGGCTTGCAAGCTGGATAAAGCCAACTGCACATCAGCTGGACTTTTGGGTATTGGCGGTTTCTGTACTGGTAGGGTCGTGGCCATGAGCGCTGCAGAGAAGCTTCATCCATCTGGAAAAGCTTTCCTGGGGTATCCTTGCATGGAGTACAAAGGCTTAATCACTAACATGGTGCCTGTGATTGGAGATTACACAGCTAAGGGGAAATACATCGCCAAGGCCTGGAAGGTCTGTGACTGCATCAATGGCCCAGGCCTTGTTGATGAATCCATTGCTTTCCGCACAAACACGGGTGGCAGCTTTACATTTACGCTACCGAAGTTCCCCACACTGCCTCATTTCCCCTTCATCAACCGTGCCTTGATCAATATGAGTATGCCTGATGTCTTGGCTCAGTGGGTTGTGGCAAACCAGAATGAGGCTGACGTTCCCAGGATCACCATTGGGGAGAAGGAGTCCAAGGAACTTCAGAGGCTCATGCTGAACTTCACGGTTCCTGCTGTGCTGGTTCCCAACATCAGTATGCCGCTGCTCAGACTCCCTGAGAACTTTAAGCTACCGGTGTTCACCATTCCCTTTGGGAATAATACATTGACCCAAGTCACCAGGATCCTGCCAAACATGACTTCATTGCCGACGATCATCGTGCCAAAGTGGAAGGGGCCTTCAAGCTGGATCTTGCCAAGGGTGCAGCTGCCACAGGTGAGCTTGTGGTGACAATATGTTGACCTGGCCCCCAGGGTGCCATGCGGTAGCCCGTTATGCTGGGCCCAACGACTACTTGGCTAATATCCAAACATACCTACTTCAATGTGTCGATGTGTGAGCAGGCGTGCATTGTATGTGTCATACAGTATTACGCATGCTATCTCAATTAGCTATGCTGCCTGTTCTGTAGTTATCTCAAATATTTGCTTCACAGTGCTGACTTGTCTTTTCTGTTGCTGTGGATGCACTGCCTTCATTGCAGGTTACAATCACAAATCTGGATGATCTTGCTCAGGACTGGGGGGTACCCACAATGCCAAAGCTTCCACCTTTGTATAAGATGAACATTTCTGATGTGGCTTCTCAGTGGGCTGCTGCCAACCAATTCCAACTTTCCGTCCCCAGAATCGCGATCCCTGACTTCAAGGTCGGAACTTTGCGCAACATTATTCCTGATTTCAGAGTTCCAAGCTTGGTGATTCCCAACATCAGTCTCCCGCTGCTGCAGCTGCCACGTCCGTTCTCGTTGCCAGTATACACCATCCCGAGTGACGATCAGACACTACAGGCCGTCGCGGAGCTGATTCCCAAGATGAACTCACTGCCCCAGATCATGCTCCCTACCCGGAACATCACCTTCAGAATTCCGTCCCTGTCAATGCCCAACGTCACCGTTCCGAACTTCCACGACGTCATCAGCCACCTCGGAGGCATGATTCCCCGGCCGAAGCTCCCAACCTTCAGCGGCCTGAACTTCACCATGCCCAACTTCAACATTCCGAGGACCGACCTCCCATCATTCCCCCCAACCATCAACTTCACGACGCCGCAGATCAAGATGCCCGATCTGAGCAGTGTGGTTGCGGCCGTCAATAACATGCCGGATCTCAACATCGACTGGTCCCAGTTGCCCTCAGTTCTGGACGCTTGGAGGGAGAAATATCTCAGCAACCCGATGGAATTCGACTGGGTCGGCTTCCTGGAAATGCTCAGGAGTAACCCAGCCTTGAGCAAGTTGATCAACGGATTTGAGCTCTCACTCGAAGTCCCCGAGTTCCTCGCCCCCTGGGTCGCCGGCATCGCGCAGCGGACCCCGCTGCAGAGATTCAACGTCCCGAAGGCCGTGATGGGTCAGCTGCAGAAGCTCATTCCGGGTTTACCCGATGTGCCCAGCCTCGTGGTTGTGAATGTGACAAGCCCCTATATCAAGACAGATGAGGCAGTGGCTAACCTTACTACTGTGGTGATCCCAGATGAGATTGTTCCTCAGGTGAGTTCGGTCGCAGTTACAGTACAACAATACAGTACAACCGCAGGGGACTGGTTATCTGGCCCACTGCAAGACTGGCAAGCCACCAAGAGGCTCATGGGCAGTGATATTGTACCCTTGTTTGTTGTTACTTACCTTATCCAGCGTTCTTAGCATCATCTATCCCTCACCATGCAGTCAAAAAAGAAAATTCATGTACATGCACACTAGCTCGTCCCTCAACTGCTAGCTAGTTACATTGCAAGTTTATTGTCCGCGCTTCCTTACAGTGCCAGGTCCAGCCAGCTTCATTCTAATACCCCATTCATTGTCGTCATTGTCCATATAATGCATTTGCTCTGACGCTGTATTGCCGTTCTGCTGTTATGCTTGTTATGACAACGCAGGTGCATAAGCTGCTACCAGATCTGACCAACATGCCATCTGTTCTGATCCCTGATGGAGAAACAGTCGGCTTCAACATCACGCTACCAGAAGTGACAGCACCTCACTTCCTGCAGCACCTGTCTGCATCCGCAGCAGCAGCAACACCACCAGCAGCAGCAGCAGCAGCAGATTCACCTGCAGCAGCAGCAGCAGCAGGGCCAGCACCAGAGGAGACTATGGCAGATACTACACCAGATGATGACGATGATGATGACGAGGCCGTGGACACCCCTGCAGGTGATACTTCTGTAACTCCATTAGATGCACCTACAGCAACAGCAACAAGTCCATCACCAGCAGTAGCAGTACAAGAAAGCCCAGAGCCAGTGGACGCTGAAGACCCCACAGCTGCTGCTACAACAGAAGAGCCAGCCATGACTGGAGAACCAGCAGATGCTGTTGCTGGTTCCCCAGCACCAGTGGATATGGCAGGTCCCGTGCCTGTTACTGACATACCAGGTCCTGTGACAGTTACAGAGGTCCCTGAAGAGACCGTTACAACGGGTAACGGAACCTCCACACCTACTCCAGCAGCAGGTGGAGCTGCAAGTCAGGATCTCAGCAATAAGAGAACTCCCACAAGAACTCAGAGTCAGGATACTCAGAGTCAGGATACTCAGAGTACCGAGCCTGAGCTGACTGCTGAGCAGATTCAGGATGTTATGAACTCTGCTCTGGAGACAGATGAAGAAGGTGCTTTGGTTCTTGATATGGAGGGACCAGGGATTGAAACCGCGTTCATGGATCCCGAGGAGTTTCATGCTTTGGATGCTGAGCAGCAGCAAGCCATGAGGGCGATGTTCTTGTCATGAGAAACGTTTTGAAGTGGGGGTTGTTGCCAGGTTGAACTGCGTGAAATGCAGTGATAGTGGTACACCATTGATATGATAATGCTGGGTGGGATGTATGGTACCGAATCTACTGTTCTGTGAGTGCAGCTCCAACTGATCAGCAGCAGCTACTCACTTCAGTCACTATAAGGTATGACAATTACTAGTTAGCAAGCCGTAATGGTTACGTTCTGCATGCTTCAGAGTTGATTGACTTCATTGAACAACTTTCAGTTCCTAGCAGGGCTTGAGCGGCTCTACCTGGCAAGGTCAGCAGCAGATCTAAAGCAGCTCTTTTAGATTATCCAGGCAGGCAGGCATCACCATGTGATTCTCTCTCTGGCTGAGCAGTGAGTGTGTGGAGGTGGTTGAAGTGAAGACCGCAGGCTGCTGCCTTGCCAATCAATGCCCGGCAGTTGTTGGTACATGTGTATAAGAAAACATAGCAAACACGCAGAAGCATAACATGAAACATGTTTGTATGACGCCTGCATGTTGGTATTGACTTCAACACCATGGTACCGGTCTGCCACATATATATACCACACTGAGTTGGTGATGAATTGATTGAAGCCAGCGTTCTGCTTTGGGCATACCACACCAAGTTTGCTTGCATGGCATATGCTGTCACAGTAGTAGTCCCATAATACAGGCATTGACCATGTAACAAGCTCCTCATCCGATCGTTGATGTTTGCAGCAAGTTTTAACAAGTGATGGTAACCATTATAATGATTGCACTTGGTGCGGTACTACTTGCCAAGTGGCAGAGTCAGTAATTTGTGGAGCCTCCTGGCAGTGATTGAAGCGTCTTGCATGTCGTGTTCTGGTACACACGCAGAGATTCCGCTTATGCTTCGAGGCAACACCAGGCTCTGCGCCTGCAGCTGCTTGTGCGCACTGATGTATTATATTACATTGGCAGTATTGGACAGGACCATGGCAGTGCCAGTAGCATTCAATATGATCACTATGATACTGAGTACCATACTAGGCTGCCAAGAGTCTCAGCCGCTGGCGCCACGGTGGCGTGAAGCCTTCTGATATTGAATATCAAAACATGGGACCCCAGTTGCAGCGGGTTGTGAATTCGAAGTACTACTGGGATGGCACTTAATTTGCAAGTCACCGATTAGTGCATTCAGCAAGCGTTGCAACGGCCGCAAGGCAGTGTTGAATGTGAAATAGCCCAGTCCGAGCCAAATGGAACACGAATAGCACAGGGATCGTCTCCAACAGTTACCGACAATCAGTTAGCTGCACAACAGATTGGTCCAAGCCTAGTGCCAGGCTGTGTGAGCAGCAGCCTGAGCAGCGATTGCTGCTGCTGCCACACCACCACCCAGAACACCATGCTGCTGTAATGTGGCACCTGAACTACTTGCTGCTGCCGCTGCCTGAAGGTGCATTTGCTCAACAGATGCGCCAGTTGCCATTGTTGCACCAATAACAGCAGAATCCGCAACACTGCTGCTGCTAGCAGCAGCAAAGCTTCCAGCATCAGCAGATAACACTGCATGTTTCCAATCAGCAAGAAACACAGCCTGAATGATAAATGCACCCATGAGTCCAAAAAAACATGATGTCTGAAAACAGAATGCCATCAATCCCCCAGCTTTGGTCTTCATGCTCCCGATAGTGCCTTTCTTACCGCTGCTGCTGC
>LWCB01013857.1:0-13165 GCA_001630525.1 Coelastrella sp. M60 | reverse complement strand
TGAGTGTAAGTAGGTGACTCAACGGGACGACCGGTTGATGAACTGATGAGTATGAGTTCTGTGTTTCAGGAAAAACATCAGATTCTGGGCTCTTGAGCAGATGAGTCGTATTCAAGTTGCCCATCAGACGCCACACCTTGAAGTTGCTGCCGAGGAACTTCTGGATCTTTGCGGCTTTGGTGGGTGACTCAACTATCATCAGGGTTTTGCCGGTGCTTGCTGGGACTGAAGCTGCTGCTGCATCATCTGGTACTGCAGTCCGACGAGAGTGCGCCCTACTGCTGCTGCTTGAAGCATCTCTGGTTGATGCTGCTGCTGTGGTGATGAATCGCTGGACATGGGCGCTGGCGTATGCTTTGGCTGCTGCGTGTGCAACTGCTGTTGATGCATCAAGTTGACCACCACAACTGGGACGGAGCCAGAATATGCTAGGTGCCTGCGTAGGTACGAGGCATGCATGGTGAGATGATGATAACAGCAAGCATTTGCTCCCGCCTTGAATCGCTATGCGTAATGGGCTTGATCGCAGGAAAGGCTATGACCGCGAGCTGCCGAGACCAATTGCTGGTTGTACGGTTGTTGGCTCGTCCTGCAGATTGCACTTGCAGCAGCTATGTGCTGATGCTGATTGATGTAGAGGGTTCATGAGCATGAGAACGTGTTGCCTCAACTCCAGCACGCCTACCACAAATCTTGAAAGACAAACACGTGTGCGTATGGCAACTTACCAGGTGTCTGAAAGCGAAGGCAGTTGTGCAGCCACGTCGCACAGCCATGCCAACTGCAGGACTCTGGCCAGGACTTGACTGGTGCATCCCAGCCTCTGCCAGCTATTCTATGTTCAATCACTAGACTCTTTCAAAATGTCTGGCGTGCTGATGATGGTGCGCAGGCATGCTTAGATGTGCGACGCTTGCTTTTGAGCTGTATCGCACATGGACAGTCCTACGGGCCCTTGTTGAGACTACACCATCAGCTCAATTCCCATAACAATATGATCCAAGAGCTCAAGACCGTGTGACAGCTTCTTGTCGCTACATGGAGTCTGTGGGAACGTACTGCAGAGCCTCGAGACTGTCGATGGGACCTGTCAGGTCCACTCAGAGTGGCTTTGAAGTTTCCGAATCTGCGCAATACGATCTTGGGTACATCTTGAAGTACATCTGGTCTTGTTTTGGCATGTGGTATTTGCAGCAGCAGAGCTAGGCCTGACAGGTTATCGGCGATGCGTAACACCCACATCAACGGTCATCAAGTTGCCTGGCTGCTCGACACGCCGGTGACAGCATACCAGATCAGCCAGCATTACATTTATTTTGCTGCATGAGCCAAATCTCCTTTCACGCCGGTGACAGCGTACCAGCCTGTAATAACAGATGTTCAATTTTCGTCAGGTGATTAAAGTTGGCATAACACATGTTCACATGATAAAGTCAGCTGGAATGGAGGTACAGCAGGATCTGGCATTCGATGAGGCTCACTTGACATCATGAAGTACATGAGCACTGAATGTTATTACTGTACCGGTCCTGGTTGAATACAGGAGAACACAGTCCTTACAGTCAACTTGTACCTCCTTGTTCACCCGGTTCGCATTAACTGTACATCGCCTGCAATGATGGCAATGTGACAGCCTGGTGCTTTGCAACCAGTACTGCGCAGTAGGGCTGTCAAGCTGACTACAGATGCAGCAGCAGGCACTCACAACGTAACACATAACACCGCACTAATTGCTAGTACATGTCCCTGTGCAGGTTGTAGCCAACAGACAACAGAGCCAGCATCATCGGCCCCAACACAACACCCCTCAACGGGTTTCTGAACGAGTACATCCCACCGAACACCCCTAATCCCACCAAATACGGCAACGTTGGCTCCACTTCACGGTATATCAGATCGTCACCAAAGTAATACGCGCCAAAGTGCAAGGCCGCAAGCACCACACCCTTGACGGGAGCTCCTCGAAGCAACGCCAGCTCCAGCACGCCCGGCAACGCGACGAGCGCTACCGGCACGAGCGGCAAGACGGCTACCACCGCCGATGCCGCTGACGCCAGCGTCACGAAATGTGTTCCGAAGGCTCTGAGAGTTAGCCAGGTGAAGCCGGCGTGGAAGGCTGCAAGCTTGAGCGAGGAAACAAATACGCCGCGCATGGCTTTGGTGACCGCTCGGCTCGCCCGGGCTTGACTGGCCTGCAAGCAGCGGAAAAAAGTTGCAGGGTTACCTTCGCAGTGATCACCTTCTACTTTGACCACCTTCTACTTTGACCGTTTGATATGTAAGTTGACAGATGGTCTTGCATGATGCAGGCAGAGCACAGGACTGAACTTCAAAGTCCTGTACGCAGAACGCTGTTACTTCCCAGCATGCGGCAGCTGGCACATTTCTGCTGCAACAAGTATGAGTTGAACATACTATGACTATCATATTGGGCTGCTAGATGCGTTCAGGACATCAGCATTATCCGTAGGCCAGCCCTAATCCTCTTACCTCAGATAGGGGCAGCAGTCTCAGCAGCTGCTCCACAGGATCGATATCCAGCGCCAACAGCGTGTACAACACACTCGCAAACACCCCGAGTTGCACGAGAAACTTCACAACACCTAAACCCAGCCTCAAAACCCCAAGACCTGTACCCAGTGCTACTGCTGTGGTGCTGCCCACCCCGGATAGAAACACGCTTCCTAGCTGCCTCAGTGTAGATACCAATGGATGTGCTGCTGCTTGTGCAACACGCATGATGTTGGTGGCAACACCAGTGGGGGCACTAACACTGCTGCTGCTGCTGCCTGGTGAACGAGCGGCAGCAGCAGCAGTGGCTGTGTTGTCGCTGCTGCTGATATCTAGCCCAGCTGCTGCAGAAGGAGCGCAATGCAGCTGCCTGCTAGCATCAATGCTGCTGCTGCTGCTGTAGTTTGCGGCAGGGCAACTGCTGACTCCAGCGAGCTGACACATACCGTCATCAGCAGTACTCAACATTTGCTGGTGGTCTTGCTCATGCACCTCATGCTGCTGCTGCTGCTGCTGCTGCTGATCTACCAGGTACAACTGGCCCAGCAGTGCTGCTGCTTCTTTACCAGCAGCAGCAAAGTCCCAATGCAACAACGCCGACCACATCCTAGCATAGACAGCGCCAAAGTTATTGTACTGCCCAGACCCCGCTGCTGCTGCTGCTGCTGCTCCTGTACTGCCATCAGCTGTACTGCTGTGGCCAGAAGACGACCAAATGCCGCTGAGTATGCTGCGTCCATTGGTTGCTACATCTGACGCACCTGCTGCTTCTGTAAAGGCTGGTTGACAGTTTCTGAGGCGAATTTGAGCAAGCTGCAGCTGCTCAGTAGCTGCTTCAAAAGCAGCATCATACCCTGCAAGGTGCAAGGATATTGGAATTGAGATAAACACTGCATGATTGAGAGGCACGCACTAGAAACAAATTGTGACGACAGCTGCGTACAACATGCAGGAGGCGATGCTACACATCATGTACATGTGTGATATGTGTAGATGCTATAATCTGATCTGGTGAGCAGCATCACTTTGAACAGTCTACTGCATGCATCTAATCAGGCTGAAAGTTGACAACACAGTGTGTACATGCAACTACCCATATGTGAGAAAACAGGCGGGAGAAACAAGGTGTATGTGTTACCTGACAGCTTATCCTGCACACCCTCCAGCCTTCCTTGAACCTCAAGTAGCTGATGAGCAATACTGCTGCTGCTGCTGCTGTCATCTGCTGCATCGTCTTCCTCTCCAGGGGCATTGTGAGCTGCTGCATCGGCCGCCAGGCTGTCTGCATTGTGATCACATGATACCCCGCTACGGCTGAATCCTGTACTGCTCTTTTCCTGCAAAGACTCCCCAACAGCATCAAGCCAGCTTGGCAATACACCACCTGTACTGCCTGATTGCTCCGGCACTTGTACTGCCTCGTATTGTCCTACGAGCTGACTCATCAACTGCATATCCTTCTGTAACTGCTGCTGTAGCTGCTCCCGCTGCTGTCCAAGGTCCCGTACTGCTAAACTACTGTTTGCCAGTTGCACTGCCAGCTTCATCTTGGCTTCGTCACCGCAATCTCCAGGCAACCGTAGCGCTGCTTTCACCTTCTCGAGATCTAACAAAACCCTGGACAAGTTATGACTCAACAGGAACTCACTGGCCCAAGACTCAACATACCGAGTCACACTCGGCAGCGAGTCTTTGAGCATGCCGGTGACCTGCCCCTCTAGTAGTACCAAGTACTGATCTTGCAGCAGCGACTGAACGCCTTGCCGCAGTGCTGCTTCTGTGCCCTTGTTCCGTACCATAGTATTCAGATGTAACACAGCCTGTCTGCTTTCTTCACCGACTTGAACTACAAGTATGACTGACAGTACTACGCTGCCTAAAATCAGTCCGACAACTATGAGCCCTGACACTGCAGTATCAAGAAAACTGGAAGAGCAGAAGCTCCTGAGGATTATGTCAACCTTGGTTAGCAGCTGACCGATCTGGGACCAAGCAGTAGATGACACGCTGCTAATCCAGCTCCAGCAGCTATTGCTGCAACTGCTGCTACTGCTGCTGCTGCTACTGTTACTGCTGTTTTCCTTTGTTACGCCTACTCCTCCTGCTGCTGCTGCCGCTGCTGAGATCTCCTGTTGCTGCTGGAATGGGCTGCGCATCATGTCCTGCTGCTGCTGCTGCTGCTGCTCTGGTGACGAGCTAGCTTCCTCCTTTTCATGCAGTAGTGTTGGTGATCTCCAGATGTTACCTGGCAGCAGCAGGAGAGGCAAGCCGCCTGCCACAGCCAGCACAAAGCCAAGTGATAACAACAGGACAAACAGAGGCTCCGCACCAGATAAAAAACTCTGCAAAAAGGGAGCAGCAGCGCAGCAGTGCAGCAGGCAAAGATAGGTAGAAGGCAATTTTCAATGAAACAACAGCGATCAAAGTACCACGGGTTCAAAGATGTGCTTCATGCAGTACAAGCCAAGTTTCAAAACTGCCCCAGCAGCATGCGGTTGTGGCCTGTAAGCAATCGCATGTTGCTGCTCATACGACCTCAACTGCACAGCAGATACATAAGTTCCTCATCAGCTGCTGTCAATGTCGAGTAAGGTCTTGATGAACACTACACCAGCATTCCGCACCTGCAACCAGCTGTATCCCTCATACAACACAATGCCTCTCAGCAGCCACTTGAACAGCAAACTGCTGGGACTGCTGCTGCTGCTGCTGCCAGGCAGAGGCAGTGTAGCGCTGCCAGGAGCCCCAGCTGCAGCAGCAGCAGCACCGCTGCAACTCCAACCACCTACGCCAAACATACCAGCAGCAGGCATTGACTGCATGTGCTGCAGGCCGTTGGGCAGAGAAGGGTTTAAGGACACTGAGCTTCCATACCCTGCACCAGGACCAGGGGTTACTAAGCCCTGTGCGGGTGCTGGGCTAAACCCTAGCTGATCTGGACTGTTGAAACCTGCTGCTGTAGTGACACTTGTCATATTGTAGGATTCTACAAACCCTGAGGGTGCCAGTGAAATGTTATGACCATTCATCATGTTGCTGCTGCTGCTGATGCTGCTGTCAGCAGGTTGCTTGGAAGCTTCTGATTGTGTTGCTAGGTCTGCTACTGCTACCGGTTGGTGTTGGCTCGTACTGCTGTTGTTGCTGCTGCACCTGCTCAACTGCTGCTGCTGCTGCAGCACCTCGTACCGCAGTTTCCCAGATGCCCACCCACCAAAAGATGTCCCAAGAACCATATCATCTGCTGCTGTTCCTGCTGAGCTGTGATGCCGAGCAGCAGCAGCAACAGCAGCAGCTGCTGCTGCTGGGCTGTGCATTGTACTGCTGGGAAATTGAAGGCTTGCTGTTGACTCCATGTGCAATGTGGGACTAGAATAGCTGCTGCTCAGCCGCTTGTGCTGCTGTTGGTGTGAGGGTGTGAAAGACTGCTGCTGCTGCTGCTGCCACAAAGGCTGTGGTGGAGTCCAAGGTTGCCCCCAATCGGAGATGCAGCTGCTGCTGTAGCTGCCTGTCAGACTCACTCTAACAGGAGTTGACGCAGACGATGACTCAACCCCACCATGACTGAACCCCGGACTTGAACCTCTCACAGAAGCTGGTCGAACAGCAGCGGGAATGGCATAGCTCTGCTGCACCAACAACTGCTGCTGCTGCTGCTGCTGCTGCTGCCGCTGTGGCAACAGACCTTTCAGGAAGAACTTGAAGAGCTCTGCAATGCAGAACCACCACCACCGCAGTTGCTTGAATGCAGTGTGCCTCAACTGCAGCATTCTCCTTCTGAATCTGTTGTGTTTGGCAGTTGCTGCTGCTGTTGATGATGCTGGCCTTCTTACTGACGGTGGAAATTTCAGATGTGATCTGGCTTTGACGCCTGATACTGCTTGTGTATCCTTCCTGCTGTACGCTGCTGCTGTGCCTGCTCGACTAGGACCCAACGGCGGCCGCTGCTGCCGCTGCTGTTGCTGAGTTTGCTTGCACCCTGCTGCTTTCCGCTGCCGTAGCTGCTGCTGCTGCTTATGCATTGGCTGCTTGAGCACACTGCTGTTGCCGTCGCTCCTACTTTCATCTGAATGCTCTGCTGCTGCAGGCTTTGTAGCTGCATGTTCCTGCTGCTGCTGCTGCTGCTGCTGCACATCTGCTGGTGGTTCCTGCACCTGTTGCGCAAGTATATTCCCGCTAGACGCATCTTGCTTTGCTGGCTGCCGGCTATGCTTGCTTTGCTTTTGGACTGCTGCAGGGTTTTCAGCTCCTGCTTCTGCACCGTCGTTCTGCACTGGTGATTGAGCACTCCCAGAGGACACTGCTCCCTGCAGGAGCAAAGGACGGCATATCAAGCTTCAACATGATGGTGTGTAGTGTGTAGCTGTGTTATGAAAGCTGCTGTTCAACTGGGATATGAATATATCTCATGTGGTTGAGGCAAGTGTTCATTGGTGCACAATGAACAGCTTGCAAGACGAGCGTGAGAATGTAGACGATATGCATATGTTGTCGTTTTATAGACGACTGATGCAGCAGTATGTCTGACCTGGTGTGGCGTCTTGTGCTGCAGTTCCTGGTACTTGGCCTGCAGCTGATCTCTGACCTCTTCGAACAGCTGCCACAGGATCACAGCAGGAAGAAACACCAGCTTGAACACGCAGACCGGGAACGAGCTGCAGGATAACGACATGAAACATTTTAGAAGACAAGCATCTATGCTTGGAGTCTGGCATGACAAACAGCCTGACCTGCTCTGGTGAAAGGATGAGGCCAACTACTGCAGGACGATGAATGCAGGTGCAGTGAACATCATATAAGCACATCAACTGCTGCTTTCGAGTCATAGACAGCTGCCTGCAAGCTGTCAACAAAGAATGCAGGTCAGCTGGTGTCCTGCAGGAATCAAAACTGCTTTATTCGCCAAGATTTCCACCTTGTCTGGAGTTCCCTACGAGCTGTCGTGACCAAGTACTGCTTGATATCCCTCAGGGATAAGCTGCATAGCCATGCCCACAGCAATGGTTCCTCGAAAGCGCTCAGGACATCCCAACAGAACCACAGCAGAATGCAGATGCCGACAGCTAGGACGTTGCCTGCGGCATAGAGGGCTATCTGGAAGTAAGGAGAGTTGGCTGCTCTGCTATACAACGGAGGAGAGACTGGCCGCAGGAAAGTGTCTGGCATGTTGGCTTCGTAAGAAGTAGCGGGTCAACCCGGCCAGTGCTGTGAAGTACTACCATATGTTGCTGGTGCTGCAGGGTTGTGTTGCAGGCGGTATATAGTGCTCTTGTTGTTTATAATCGTTGACTTAGCAGCAGCACAAGCTGTATCTGAAGGAGATCATGCAGATTGTTGCGTCGATAGCCTGGACTTAGTCCCAGTCGTGTCATTGTGACCACTGCACGCTATGGTGTCTCCGCTGAGTATAGGAGCAGGTCGTTGATCGCAGTGTTTCAGAAATTGCCACTTGGCGGTTGCAGACCGAGATAACTATAAAAAGTAACATCCTGAGCGCTCAAAACAAACTGCATGCTGAATTACGTGACGCAGCTAACATGATTTTGCAGATACATGAGCTGTTCACGAGCCTCCAGTTTGCCGCCAGCGAGTACTCACTAGCAAACACCGCAGCAGATGGGACCACCGACCGTCAGGCACTTCGCTAGTTCTCGTCATTCAGGTCGACAAGCTTGCAACACAAACAGATGTGCAGTGTCCCGTGTTTGTGTACGTAATCGCCAAGCACTCAAGACACTCTGCAGTGCAGCAGTAGGCATTGACCTGGGCACCACAAACTCTGTTGTCGCAATCCTTCAAAAGGGAGAAACACACCCCACAGTGATAAGAGACACTTCTGGAGCGTTCACGATCCCATCTATCGTGTCATACACTGACGGCAAGGACATCCTGGTTGGTGAAGCAGCCAAGCAGCAACTATTAGTCAACCCTCTCAACACTTTCTATAGCGTCAAGCGTCTTATTGGCAAAAGGCATAATGAGATTCAAGACCTGGGTTCAGTGTACAGTGTTACAGCAGATGACCAGGCCGGCGTGCAGCTGCAATGTCCGGCAGTAGGAGCAGCCATCAAGCCTCAGCAGGTAGGTCCGTATCACAGCGCCCACCCGCCCATTAGTAGCCAATACGAAATTGATAAGCACTGAGGGCAGTGGACTAGGCATTAAATACTAGGCATTAAATCGTCATGTGAACTGGTCTGGCAGTGTTATATCTCTCAACTGCTGTGGCACGGTAGCAGCAGCCGCACCAGCAGCAGCAGCAGGGGATACCCCACAGTATAACATGCGGCAGGTACAGCAGCAACCTGCTCACAAGAATACCAACATCATGACATGGCTAGGTTGTAACGTCACATTGTCTGCAACATCGGTCGAGGTGTTGAGAAATGTCTTTGCATCTTCTGCAGGTGTCTGCTGAGATTCTCCGTCACTTGCTGCAGCTGGCGAGTCAGCATCTGTCTGGTGAAGTACCGGACCAGGTTGTTATAACAGTCCCAGCATACTTCAATGAGCAGCAGCGTGCAGCAACCTTGGAAGCAGCACACCTGGCAGGAGTCAAAAAGGTAGAGTGCTGCATTCTGCTCACGATAGTTTTACTATTGCCAATGCATCAAAGCTGGTTGATTGGATCAAGCACGTGATTGACAACGGTATGCAATGGTTTTTACAAAGATTGATGCAACTGATGTACAGATTATTTGCTGCCCTAAAAGTGGACAATCCTCAGCTGAAGTAAGCCGGTAAAAGGCCCCCCTGTGTAACAGCTCAAGCGAAACGCAATTCTCATTGTATGTGTAGGTGTCTCTGATACAAGAGCCAGTAGCAGCAGCAATGGCCTTTGGGTTTGGTAAACCCTTTGATGCTGAAACCCTGTTGGTTTTTGACCTGGGAGGAGGGACCTTTGATCTTTCAGTAGTAGATAGTTTTGAGGGAATCATGGAGGTGCTAGCAACGAATGGAGACCCAAACCTTGGTGGAGACGATTTTGACAGAGCAATAGCAGGATGGCTGCTGCAGCAGCAGCAGGTCGGCAGCAACAGCAGAAGCAATGGGCAGCAGTTGGATGCATTAGATGCAGTGACGTCTGAGGTGCTAGCAGCATTGTTGGCAGCAGCAGAAGCAGCAAAGTGCAGGCTGACAGAATATGAGCAGACTATGGTTTCGGTGCCTGTTATTGAGCAAGCAGCCAAGCAGCAGCAGCAGCAGCAGATGGAGCTGACACGGCAGCAAATGCATGCCGTCACTGCTCATCTTAGACAGCGATTATGGCAACCTTTACAAGCCATTGCAGATGATTGTAAGCTAGAATATGAATGCAGCACGAGCAGTATTGAGCAGCACCTAGCAGCAGCAGACAACCCACATCTCGGTCTGCCTGGGGACTACAGTGAAGCACACAAAAGTGATGTAAGCAGCAGCAGCAGCAGCAGCAATGGCACCGCAAGCCCAGCAGCAGCAGCAGCAGATCCTTATGCTCCGAAGCCCAGGAAGCTCACTGCTGTGTTACTTGTGGGTGGTGCTACACGTATGCCAATCATTCAGCAGGGGCTACAAATTACAACAGGCTTGAAACCCAGGTGAGATCTTGCTATGCATTATATCTATCTCAGTGTTTGAAAACAAAAAGTTCTCAAACCCTTTTTGTGTAGGGCTGTAGTTTCGGCTGATACCTTGAGCAGCAGCAGTGGGCCTGGCTTCTTGGCATGAATAATGCTGCCGCTGTCGTGCTGACGGCTGCGTTGCGCATATTCATGTCATTTGCATGTTGCATTGCGTTGTTCCCTATGTTACATTGTTGTTATATACAGGAGTGACGTTGATCCTGAGCAGGCAGTGGCCCTGGGTGCAGCAATACAAGCTGCTGTTCTGATGGGAATTAGCAGCGGACTGGAGTTGATGGATGGAAGCTACGTGGAAGAATTTCATAACCGCAGTACAGGGTTTTGAGGGTTGCTGGGTGACGTGGTGCGGTGGCAGGAAATGCCGGGTAACAGGCTGCAGTGGCAGGAAATGAGCTGCAGTGTGCTTGCGGGCCTTGATAACCAGATGGGGTTGATCTGGCCGGCGTTACGCATAACTGGAACATCAGGCTGGTATGTATCTAATTGTGTCAACTTGTTGCTCGAACTGTCGTTCAATCAGCTCAGTGAGTGCACTGGAAGGGACCTCGAGAGACCACAGTCGACATGTTGATGTTTGAATGCAATTCGGTGATGGTTACATAGTAATTGTTGATCCGGCACGGCTTGAGACGATGTGCTGACTGCGATAGCCCTTCCCGCAGTTGATCACGCAGAGGGCTCAAAACCCTCCAAAGTCAAGCTCGCCAACAGCCTTGCTGGCCGTAATCACGGAAAAGTGGCTGCAAAGGCTCTGAAGCCTGTAGGCCTGTTCATCGAGCGAACTTCCTTGAGCAGCTGGGCCCGCAGCAGATCGCTGATACAAATGGCACAGGTCGAAGGCATCAAGAACGCTCACTTGCAGGCAGTAGCCTTCCACATGTTCTCAAAGTGTGGTGAACAGACTCAGGCTTTTGAGCAGTGCTATTCCACGTCAGGAAAGCCAACAAGCGAATGCGCAGAGGAGTACAAGGCAACTGTATCCTGTGCACAGAATCTGTGAGTTGCAAGCAGCAAAAAATAAATCATAGGCAGTCAGTCAGGATCCTTGACCCAGTAGCACGATGTGAACTGCTGTACGTGTTGTCCAGCATCTGTTATCCAGCTACGTGCCTTGGGTTCCGTTTACTTGTCTCAACGTCTGCGACCGCAAAGATTGCAACAGTACTTTTGAGCTTTTCATCAGCAGGGCGCACGACAGTAGGCGCATCAACGTTGTGCCCCTGTAATGTGTTCTGCAGTATTGCTGAGGCAGCTGCTGCAGCAAAGGAGGAGTTCCATCACTACACACACTGCTTGGACATGATGAGGTACGTTCGTAACACACTGATCAAACCTGATCACATCCCTCAGCAGACACCTGCTGCAAAGCACCTGAGCGGCACCAGGGTTCAAGTGTGCTTTGATACAAACTACAGTCTACACATGTGTACATTCAGCACGCATTGATCAGCCTGCACTACCTCATCAACAGTCTTACGCTGCAGGAACAGCGCTGAACCTCGCTTGACTCTGAGACAACATAATAATATCTCTTATACGTTTACTTGAGTGGTGTGATCATTGTTGTGTCACGCAGTGGCAAGTACAGCTACTGCCGACCAGAGAAGGCTGCTTTCGAGGAGAAGTTCCCAACAGAATAAACAAAATTCTCACTGAGAAACATCCCAGCCTGCTAGCAGCACCTGCTGTAGGACTTCTAGTGGCTCTGAGTGATGACAGTATCAGCAGCAGCTTCACAATATGATCCAAAGGCAGTCACTCACAGCAGCATCAAGCGGACTCATCTGCTATTGCTTTGTACAGTAGTAGCCTCCCCGGCAGTCTTGACCGTGGTCATATTCTGATTCATGCTGTATGTGCGTGCAAGTGTGTATCAGATCTATTCTGCACAATATCCTGAGGCAATGGAGCCTTCGAGTTGACAACAGCAACCATATCCCAGCAAGCAATCCCTGCGATCAGCTGACACAATGATTCTGTCAGATAGATCATCGCAGTGTCATATAGGCAGGTGACGTTGCAATTAGCAGATTTATGTGAGGCTCCTGCAACAGCTCAGCGGTGGAGTTATAGCATACCTTCGATCTATTCAATGGACACTTGCATCGGTGTCATGCAGTCGGACTGGCAACCATGGGCGCACCATGTTTTTGCTGCTGCAGCAGTGCCTTGTCACAGTGTATGAAGGTTTCTTGCACGTGATACGTTGTCTATGCCAGTCACTATTGAGGGCACTGCAGTTTTGTGAATTGCGGTGTGTTGATGACATTATTGTTGTTGCACCCCTATGTAATCCTTTCAAGCATGATTTGAGGAGCCCATGCATGTCAATGCTCCAATCGGATTGTTCAACGTCCATAATGGACAGTGTTGTCAGCTGTTGACACAAGCACAGACACCACTAGTCGGACACTCCAGATTGGCAGGTAACCTCAGCTGCAATAAACTTTAAGTTGAACTTGCCAAGTGTGTCTCAATTCATCATTCATATTCGCCAGTGCCATAGCCCAGGCGCTTGAAAGAATGACCGCATGCATTCCCTTATTGAAATCTCCATCAGTACGTTTGAGCAACTTTCCAGGCTGTCAGAGGCCTGCCCAACACCTGAGCGGGTACTGTGCCACGACCTAGGGCACAGCACAGGTGCTGAAACTTGCAGCACAGCAAGACTGCATCCTACATTCTACAATACAATACTACTACTACTACTACTACTACAATACACTAAAGTACATCATAGGGGACTACAGATCTCTGATCTAACCCCGCCCAGTCCGAAGACCTCCAGGCCAGCGAATAACCTATGAGCGTGCGATGAAATTTTACCCAGTCAAGCACTTCACAATGCTGGCAGACGAATCTACCTTCAAAGTTGCGTCAATTCTGGTACCAGATAAGCCCTGGAGAAGACTGCATCCTACATTCTACACAGCTATATATCAGCAGCTCTAGGCGCTTGGGAATATCTGCTGCAGTCCTTCACTGAATGATGTCAGTTTGATACCTGGCATATCAGTGAGCAGCTGAGACACACT
>LWCB01013855.1:0-10803 GCA_001630525.1 Coelastrella sp. M60 | reverse complement strand
GTCTGTTCCCAGCACCAGTAACATCAGTCAACAGCTGGCTCACCTCAATGGACCCAACGGACGCAACTGGGGCTTCCTGTACTCCACTAACATACCCAGAGACCTACAACCGACTGCAACGCTGGCCAAAGGTAGTCTGGATGCGAAGAAGCTGGCACAGGTGACAAGACCTTTGATCCCTGGTGCCTGATGCTTGATTCAAACAGCAATGCCACACACATACATTGTAGAATGCATTCACTTGCTGTGCTATCAGTCATACTGCAACAGAGGCATCACACATCTGACACAACCATACTTTTCATGCAGCTTCTGTCGCTGATAAGCAAACCAGCAGAAGCCTTCAAGGGTGAGCAGCAGGTTCAACCAACTGTGCAGACAAAGCTTCTGCAACTTACTACGATCACTGACTCACAAAGTCTCGCAACATCTGTTTCCATCAACTCAACCCAACTAAGCACGTGCCGTTTACATCATGCTGTATGAGTGGTGCTTTGGAGGAGTGACCTTCCCCTGGAACTTGCTTTGTACTTGGTTCAGGCCCTGCAAATCCTGCATGCAAGACCTCGGCAGTCACTCCCAGCCAGCACAGCAGCCTGCAGCGACCAACATCTCAGACTCATGGAGCCTGGGTGCCATCCACCCAAGTAAGAGCAGCCCCTATGCATACCCGGCAACTCTCACACTTGCATTGCAGTTCTTGCAACCTGCTTAGCATGTTCGTTGCTATCAGACACGCTGCACTGATAGCAGCAAGTTTCAAAGAAGGAGCAGCAGCAGCAGTTACACAGCAGATGCATTCTCTATACGGTGGCTGCAGTTGTCCTGAACTGCAAGTTGCATGTTTGCTTGTCATGCAGACTAACCAGGCCGCAAATAGTTTGAGCAGAAACACTGGTCCACCAGCAGCAGGGCAACCAGCAGGCAACCACATCCACAACGAGTATGATGAGGATGAGCTGCTGGACATTGATATTGACAGCATAGCTGATCAGCATGCACGGCAGAAGTCAGCAGCAGCAGTAGCACCACAGGCCACAGCAGGGTCAACACACACAAGTCCACCACTGCAACAATCCTGGCAGCCAAGTCACACTCAGCAGAGCCGCCCTATGGCTGGCAACAGCAACAGCAGCAACCCTTCTTGGCAACAACCAGCTGGCGTTGGTTCTCATATGCCGCCACCGCAGCAACAGCAGCAGCCATGGCAGTCATCAGGCTATGCAGGAGCATTTGCCAGCAATGGTCATCAGGTGCCACTCCAGCAGCAGCAGCAGCAGCAGGGGAGCCACGCCATCTGGCAACAGAACAGCGGCAACGCAGCAGTTGCAGGAGGCAGCTATGGCTTTGGTGGTCCATCAGCTTCGGCAGCTGCTACAAACAATAGTAACGCCAACATGCATGCTCCTGCGCAAACTGCCGGGACTGCTGCTGGGGCAGGTAACTATGGTTTTGGGGGTGTGTCAGCAACAGTAGGACCAGGGGCATGTGGTGGCAGCAGCATGGCAGGCTATCAGGGCCCTGCTGGCAGCTATGCTGGTATTAGCCAAGCTCCTAGCTACACAGGTCCAACTGGTGCCTTTGGAGGATATGGTGCTGGCGGTCTCGGGCCGCCTGGTGATGCAGCAGCTGTTATACGCGAGTATGACTCTGCTCAATTGATCCAACACCATGTTCCAGATCCCTCCCTAAGAGCCCCAGCAGCAGGTGACAAGAGGCACAGCAGGTTCTGCAGATGCTTTGATGTTTATACTTATGCTCAGGTATCGAGCTCAAGCATGCTTATGCCATGCATCGCATGACTTGAATCCTTGCCCAATGTGCTGTGTCTTGTGTGTGAAATGTGCCCAGGTGTGTCAACTGCGCTCCCTGATGACCTGAGCGATGGTTTTGTTGATGAGGCTCACTGGCGGGGTAACAGCTACTCCTGGTCAGCGCGGCTGAAGAGCATCATGAGGGACAAGTTTGGTATTGTGAAACTCAGGTGTGCAGCTTTATGTCGTCATATCCCACCAGTGAGGATGCATGTCAGCGCCAAGTACTTGATGTGCCTGTGAGATAGGTGGGATAGCTGCGATTGTAATGTTGATGTCCATCACACTACAAACCTACATACAACTGCCCCTTTGCGGTCAAGGATGTGCAGCAGTACACCCAGTTCACTCTCACTTTGGAAGCAGTATCAATGTCATGAGTTATCTGACAATACCGCTTATACACTCACTTGCAAGTCGCTTCTACTCCATACTCTTGCCTGCAGGATGAACCAAGAAGCCATCATCAATGCTACTCTATCTGGCCGGGATGTGTTTGTCCTTATGCCAACTGGAGGTGGCAAGAGTCTCTGCTACCAGCTACCCGCACTGCTCACAGCCAACAACGGCATCACAGTGGTCATATCACCACTGGTATCACTTATTCAGGATCAAATATTTCACCTGCTGGAGAGTGGGATCAATGCTCAGGCTTTGACAGCACAGCAGGATTGGCAACAGCAGCGGAGCATTCTGAATGAGTAAGCTTGCAGCATGCTGCCAGGAAGTGTTACTCCCAGCTTATGTGTGTGTCCTCAGTGATGCAGGTTTCATTGAGTGCTATTAGATGGCTGGGGTGAGTGTACTTGTACCAGGCTGTGTTGGCTTTCCTTGGGCTTCAAACCTTTATACTGCAGTCAACCTGTCTGGCCATGTGGTTTCCTTGCGCTCAGGCTTGTGAATGGCAACCCCTGTCAGCTCCGCCTACTATATGTCACCCCAGAGAAGATTGCTCGCAGTGATGTCTTGATGAGGACTTTGGACCAGCTGAACCAGCAAGGACGATTGGACAGGGTTGTAGTGGATGAGGCACACTGTGTCAGTCAGGTTGGTAGACATATGAACTGCTCCTGCTGCAGTGTACTTCATCAGGCATCCTGTAACCAGGCAGTACGCAAAGTTGCTTTCTTCTACAGGCTTGTCATCGTCATTGTTCTGTTCCTAATGAGGGTATGTTGTAAAGTAAATTATGCCCATGTGCCTGTTGATCTATCATAGATGCGCCTGTTGAACACCATTAATGTGTGTGCGCAGTGGGGCCATGATTTCAGACCAGATTACAAGGAGCTGCGTGTCTTCAAGCATCGCTATCCCAATGTGCCTCTCATGGCGCTCACAGCCACAGCAACACCAAGAGTGGCAGCTGATGTGCGACTGCAGCTAGCTATGCCACCAGCAAGGGGTCCTAATGACCAGGGTAGCATCACATTCAAGACAAGCTTCAACAGACCAAACCTTAGGTAACCTCATGACCATAACAGCCTTTTGGAATACACCATCTGCGTTGCTTCCAACTCTTGTCATCTGCAGCTGTCTTACTCCTTGTTTGCCAGATGAGGGTAAGTAGGCGGCCAACAGCATCAATCAAGTGGATCCTGGGAGCAGATTTGTGTTTAAGGGAGCCTTGATGCCATAAGACAACAAACTTGACTTCGTCAACAGGCTCATCAAACTTACTGCTTGGTCTTGGTTCCACCAGTGTGTTGATGAGGCAGGGCTCCAGCTGTTCACTCTATGTATTGCAGGTACAAGGTAGTCAAGAAGAAGGGGCGCAAAGCAGTGGATGATGTTGCAGAGCTACTGTTGTCGTTTGCTGACAAGCGCACCGGCCAGATACCTTGTGGCATTGTGTACTGCTTGAGCAGGAAAGAAACAGAGGATCTAGCTGCTCAGCTTTGTAAGATACGGCAGCCGAATGGGCGCATGTTGAGTGTCAGGTATGTTGAGCATAGAGGGCTTTTCTTCTGCATGACTTGTGAAGCAGTTTGTCGCAGTTGATGGGACCTCAGCTGGCTGACAGAGCTTGCCATTCAGCGCTATATTGCATGCTTTTCATGGAAATGCGGGCCAGTGCAAGCCCAAAGCTGCAAGAAACAGCTCTGACTCAAAGCCATTTTGCAGGAGGCTGAAGCAGCCCAACCCTGACACTAGCCTAGCTGTAACCAAAGACCCTCCTCAAACTCATCTTTTGTTTTATATGCATCAGGTGCATCACATTTATTTTGTTTTATATGCATCAGATGCATCAAGTTCTGCTGTTGCGCTGAAGAATGCATGTTTTGCATTCCCTGTGGCAGGCACTACCATGCCAGCTTGTCTCCTGAAGAACGGGAAGAAGTGCAAAGTGCCTGGAGCAGAGATGCTGTCAAGGTAAGATACCAGTATAGGGGTTCTTGTACACTATCCTCATGGCTATCTCTTGGCTTGCAGACAGCAATGCCCAGCAGCCGATCACTCAGACATCACTTGAAAACCCGCTGCCTGGCTGGTTGGCTCTGAATGATGCTTATGTAGTTCTGGTTGAGGCCAGAAGCAGAGCTGAGAACATTATCAAGGCGCTTTATATCATGCCCTTTCAATGTTGCCAGCTGCTGCTGTGACAGCATTGTAGCCAGCATAGTTGCAAGCCGCTGCTATGACAGGACTGCAGCCCAATGTATCCTCTAGGTCTCTGGTTTGTGCTTCATGCAGGTGATTGTCGCCACCATTGCCTTTGGTATGGGCATCAACAAGCCAGATGTGCGCTTCGTTGTGCACTACAGCTTACCAAAGAGCCTTGAGGGGTAAGGAGATGTTTCAAAGCAAGGTCCCAGATTCATTTCATATCTCCTGGGACATAGCAGATGTTTCAAAGCAAGGTCCCAGATTCATTTCATATCTCCTGGGACATAAATACATCTGTGCTCTGCACACCATGGCATAGGCATTGAGCCAGATAAAACATGCACCTTACAGCAAAGAGGAGTCTGTCGAGGTACATATCATCTGCTAATGACTGCAGCAAACCATGTCAACCAGCATACCCGCTGCTGCTGCCTCGCATCCAGAAGAGGTACTGTCGCTGCTGCTTGTTTGGCATAGTTGCTGCTTTCTCTGCCATGCCATAGTAGAGCATGGCCTTACGTATTCCAACAATTGAATGTATCTTACCCTTCCAGGTATCATCAAGAGACTGGTAGAGGTGGTCGCGATGGTGAAGAGGCCACATGTGTGTTGTTTTACTGCTATGGTGATGCAATGAAGGCTCGTCACATGATGCAGACAAGTGCTCAGGAGAACAACACGGCACCTGAGGTGGTGCAAGCAAACACAGATGCCCTCAACGCAATGGTGGGTTCCCTGGTTTGATTTCGACCTTCTTGATCTTTTGTTTCTTTGATTGATTAGGTTCTTGGAAGCTGTACTGCTGCAGTACATCCACCAAGAACCTGACCAACCAAAGAAACACAAGGACAAGAGATCAAGATCAAGCAGCTTCAACACCTCAAGAATTGGTAATACCCGTGAGGTCCAAAGCACTGAATTTGATGCTTCAGCACTCGATGCGCATTATTTGTTGGCAGCGTTGTGCTGAACTTGGTCCTTCAAGCCCTGCTGTGCATTGCAAGACACCCGGCAGTATCTGAACACTCTCGTGTGATGCTCCTGCAGATCAACTATGCCGAGTCTATTGTTGAGTGTCGTCGTATGTTGCTGATGCACCACTTTGGTGAAAGGAGCTTCACTCATGAGCAGTGTACAGGAACATGTGATGTGTGTGAAGCAAATCTGGCCAAAGGGATACAACCACAGAGTGAGTCATAAGGCTGCTTCACAATATCAGCTTGCTTGCTCTGCTTTTTGATGTTCACCACAACTGTGTCACTACTGAAGCTCCCAGCCTTCTCTTGCCCTACACCATGTATCCATGGTTGCCATACTGTTTGTAAAAGTTGCCATACTGCTTGTACCTATCAAACAGTATGCAGTACTGTATCACTCTTCTGCCTCCAATCAAGTGCAAGAGGTTTTAACATGGTTATTTGCGTGTGTCTCATGCTGCAGCTCAAGATTTCACTGCAGCTGCCAAGGAGCTTGTTGGACTTGTAGCAGCTCTGGAACAACATCAACCAAGAGGAAGCACATTCATACTGGAGCTGTTCAGAGGAAGCCCCACCGCAAGAAACAGACCCATCGTAAGCATGGTGGTCAGGCTTGCAGCTTGCCTGCAGCAGTCTGCAGCTGTTCATACATACTCCATATACCATTGGTAACGCATTGCGCATGAAGTCCTGTGGAACTGTTTTCGAAACAGATCTAGGCCCTTCCTTCCTCTTTCCCCTGCTTGGTTTGGTACGAAAACAAAGCAACCATAATCCTCTCTGACAGCTCTTGGTTATCAAAATTGGCATGTATGCGACATGCTATGCAACAGGTCCAACAAGCCGGATATGACCAGCTTCCTGGCTACAACGCTGCTGGTCGCCTCGGTCTCAGCCGCAATGATCAGGAGCGACTGCTACATCATCTGCAGCTCAAGGGGCTCCTGGTAGAGGAAACAGCAAGGCAGGAGACGTACCAGTCTGTGCTTAGTGTGTTAAGAGTGAATAGGGTAAGACATATTCACAGTGCAGCAATGATATACAGGTGTTTTATGGTGACAAAGAACACAACACAGTGACATTGTTGAGCATTGATGTTTGCATATCTATGAAGGAGGTACGTGTTGTTTCGAGCATTGGAAATTGCGCACAAGCCTGATTCTTGACTTTGGGAGGCAAAGCACTGGCTGGTTGATGGGTAATGCATGCTATGTAGAAATGAGATAATACGGTGGTGATGGTGGTGCAGGTGCAGCAGCAGCGGCTGTTCTTGCCACCTGGGGATCCCCAGCGGCTGGAGGTCTTCATGGCAGTAGCTCAGAGTAACAAGGGCAGCAAAGCAGCAAAAGGTAGCAAGAAACGGCGCAGCAGCACGGCAGTAGCAGCGGCAGCAGCAACAGCAGCGGATACTGAGACCATTGAAGACGATCCAGATGACTTCTGTGAGTTGCTGGATGACTTTGATGATGGCTTAGATGGGTTTAACACACCAATTGAACCGCAGCAGAAGCAGCAGCGTACGGCGGCAGCAGCAGTGCCAGCGCGGCAGCAGCAGAATCAGCGGCAGGTCTCCAGCAGTAGCACAGCAGCAGCAGCAGCAGCAGCAGCGCACACAGGGCAGAGGGCAACCCTCAGCAAGCAGAAAATCAGCGCCACTACAGTTCCTGTTGCAGCTACTGCTGCCATTCCTTCAGCAATCACCAGGCAACCAGCCACAGAAGGCAGCACACTGCAGCAGCAGCAGCAGCCCCAACCGCAGCAGCAGGCTCAGCAGCAGCAGCAGCAGCAGACAGTGCAACAAGTTGGTCAGACACAGCGCCTGCTCGGCTGTGATATGTTAGATGGTCTCAGGGATGCATTGTCATGTCGGCCTGATTTCAGAGGCAAGGGCCCGAATGACGTATGTTTACAGAAACACACCAAGGAGATGGCAAAGTGGGGCCCTCTGGTGAGATGGCTGTATCATTGCTAGTTGGTTTCATACAGTGTCATTTGTGAGCTAATCATCAGACCACAATAACCGGAACTACCTCACCGTATTGCGCAAACGTTTCTGGTGTATACATACCTATATAGGTCGATAGCAAGTCTCTCATATGATGCTGGAGCAGAACTAGCTTTGCAGACAGGTAAAAGACTTTGTCTCTTTATCCTGTGCGCCAATTGATGCTTTATGACGCTGTTGTCACTGCTGCTGTTGCTGTTGCTGCTGCTTGTTTTTCCAGTCCGTTGAGCAGCTTCGGTCCAAGGTTGATCAGCAGGTTGGAGGTATGGCCAAGCGCAAGTGGGACAGATATGGACGCTACTTTGTCAAGGTAAGCAGAAGGTTTAGGTCTTGAGAATGCAGGGCTGATTTTGATGTGTGAGCCCTCATGTTTGCAGAGCATAGCAATACCAGTATGTGATATGACACAGGCTGTATGGCATACCAACTGCTGAAGATGCAAAGAGGCTTAGACATCAGTCCTGAAGATGAAATTTAGCCGCATATAGCGGACTATTGCGACCATGAGCCGAGGATTCATTAAGGCAGACCGCCAAACAACTGGTTTTGGTCCTGTACTTTTGCCCCAGCCTGGGTACGGTACTTGAACTGCTGCTCACATGTGTTTACGTATTTCACTGTTGCGCAACCAGGTCCTTGAACTTGTTGCTGATCATTGTCGAGCGCAAGATGCTGGCCAGATCAGCAGAGATGTGGAGCTGGAGATCAACTTCAATCAGCTCATAGACACAATAGGTGAGATAGTAGCAGCAGTGCTGTGAGTTCTTTGAGTGCAGCTGGTCTTGTATTCTGCTGTATTCTGTCACTTGTTTGGGCAAGCTCTGTGTTATTCTAGTAGGCCAAGAATTCTTATGTATGGTCAAGAATAGCTATGTTGGTATGGCCAAGAATATATCATACCTTCACTTGTTTGGGCAAGCTCTGTGTTGGCAAAGCGGGCAGAGCGTATACCCAACTTGCAAGTCGACAGAGTGCTGCTAGCCAATGCAGAGTCTATGTGTGCTTAAGTCTTGGAGTCGACACCCTTGTGTATGCTGCGGCTGCTGCTGTAGATGCTGAGAAGCAGTCCAGGCAGCCTGATACCCTTGACAGTGATGATTGGGACATCGCAGACAATGCTGAGCAGCAGCAGCAGCACAGTACAGCAAAGAAACCTGCCAAGAAGCCTCGTGTCTCATCAGCAGGACCATCACCAGCAACATTTGATCACTTCGCTTTCAATGCAAGCAGAAGCACTGCTGCTGCTGCTGCTGGTGGTGGTGGTGGGAATGGTGGGAATGGAAGTGCAGGATTGCAGCAGGTGCAGCCAGCAGGTTGTGCAGCTGCATGGCCTGTACAAGAGGCTAGTAAATTGCAGCAGCAGTTCAAGCAGCGATATCAGCAAGGCCAACAGGCGGCACAGCAGCAGCAACCTGGGCAACAGCAGCAGCAGCAGTGGCAGGGTCAGTATCAAGGTCCTGGGCCTGGCAATCAGCCATCTGCTGCTGCTGCTGCTGCTGCTGCCAGTGAATGGAGGGTGAAGCGCAGTGGCAGTTCTGGTGGGGGCAATGCGAATGCAGTGGCAGCAGCGAACAGTACTGCTGGGTTTGTAGGTTTTGGTCGCAAAGTGGTTTAGGGTTGCATGCTGGGTTCTACAAGATTGGGTCAAGCAAATCGCCTTACGGACATCTCTCCATGTAGCCACTATGCCTGAGGCCTGAGTTTAGCTGTGTTTATGGCATCAGCAGATCTGCAGTGTAGGTGTTTGACGCAGACACAGCTTGTCAGAACTTCACCTTCCTGCATTGCCAGATTCTCAGTATCTCCAGCAGACATGTACATGGCATACATGGCTACTCGGTAGTACGTACAAGTAGTACAATGCAGAGTCTTGTAGCCTACACAGTATTGAATTCTTTCCACTGCTGCGTCTCTGTTTTTAAGCATCGTTATGTGACGAGGTTGTCGAACGGAGTGGGATGATGCCATCCCGTCGGTCTCTGCGTAATGAATGTTGTAATGACTGGGGTCCCGGACGGTGCCGTGATGACCCGGTTACGGACCCATGCTCCGGGATGGCTGCGTCATGTCCGGGTAATGTAATCATTACCGGGGTTGGCAGAATGACGATATCATTACTGGGTATAGCGGAGTGATGACAACATTGCCAGAAAGGTGCTTGCATGATCTCGTTCATGTCACCTGATGCAAAAGTTCTTGAATGGCATCATTCTATGACGCTGCTGCCTATTGATCTATATAGCCAACGCAGCAGTTGCAGCTTGCCCAATCTGCTCCCAGTTACACTCTGTATGCACTGGTGTGGCACACTCATGCCCATACGATGGCCCCACTGGCAGTCTGCATCATGATGTGAAACATGTGCTACATCGCCTGGCAGCAAGGGCCCTGCTGGACACATCAAATGGTCCCACAATAAACAGACCAAACAAACAGACAGCTGCTGCATTGCCAAACTGGGGCTGCCAAGCACCCACCACGCTGCTTCAAGCAACAAGTTGTTCACCTGTTATACCAACAACAGTAGCAATACTACTAGTATTGCTGCTACACACTGTGTAGTAGTACTACACAGTGTGTAGCATACTGAACCACATGGCAACAGCAACAACAAAGCAATAAGGTGACATCAACAGCCACTCAGCACTAGCACCAACTGTGCACCTGCTCAGTGCCTCAGCGCCTTCTCCTCCTTCTCACTGAACGTGTTGCCTGCAGCTCTGAGGGTGTTCAGCACCCTGCAGCGCGTGATGCAGACCTCTCCTGAAGCCTCCAGTGTGCAGATACCGTTGCGAAGAGAATTGTCCAACTCCGCCCAAGCAGCCTGGTGCTTCTCCTCCAGTTCCAGACCCTTCTCTGCGAGAGCATTGCCCTTGCCTGCTTTTGACAGCTTTTGACAGTGTCCCACTCTGCCGTTGTTCACCCCCCTTTGCCAATGAATCATACGTATCAATGAAGCTTATGAGTTATAATTATAACTATATTCACATCTGGCGACGACTGTTGACACTGTATTTGCCTTTTATTAGCAATCAGCTTTTAATGAAAGAAAGTTTGGCTCATGCAGCAAAATGAAAGCGGCTTCCACTTCCTACATGAGCCAAACTTTCTTTCACACAGTGTGCATGCACTGGGAATCAGACATGTTGAACAGGCCACTAGCTGAGTATCAACACCAGTGAGCCCCCAAGTCGTAGTGATCATGATCATGAGCTGAACTTCAGTTAGTCAAATTGCTCAGAACTTTGAAGTCCGACTGTGCTGTGCCCCGGAGCAGCACTTGCTCAAACTGCAACCCATACACAAGACCATGTCCCATTTGACATCACCCATTGGCAATGAGGACACTCAGATGATCTGCTAACAACAACCTGAGCAGCACTGCTGGCAGCAGCCCATAAGC
>LWCB01013840.1:0-15799 GCA_001630525.1 Coelastrella sp. M60 | reverse complement strand
GGCCGCATTGATAGCAATGCATGCAAGAAAGGTATTATCACAAGAAAGCGTTTAGTTGACACGTTGCACACTGGTTCAAGCTGAACTTGACAGTGACTGTTACTGACACGATGGGCAACTGCCACTTATTGCAAAGATGATTGTTCAAGGCTTCAGCACCACATACGCCATGTCATACACACAAGGTTGCTACCACTTCGGCGGCCCCATCTGGAGTGTGGCAGACGGCCCAAGAGTGGATGCACAGAGGACGAGTGAGCAGCATGTTCAGCAGCTTGCAATATACACTCAGCAGCACGCAGTCTGCACTGGCATCAACAAGCTGCCGCCTCTCAGCAGCACTACTCTTGCACACCAAACACCACTGTGCCAACCAGGCGATGGTGCCGGCAACTGTACCCTACTGATCGTTGACACTGCACTGCAGTCTAAGTTAGCACCAGGCAGTCTAAGACCTGCTTGGGAGATCCATCTTAAGCCCCTTCTGAATCTGGCCCCACCCAATCAAGCGCCAATGCTTTTCTACACGCCTGCTGAGTGCCACTTTCTCTCCTTCCTTGGTGCACACGGGACTTGTCAGCTGCAGCTTTGCAAGATCATGCTTTACTGCTAGCACACGAGCACCAGTGCACATACTGCCGATGTTGAGCATCAGCACCTCACCCTTGCTCAGCTTGGTGACCTGCATAATTGCATCAAGGGATATTAACCATATCATCATCAATACTCATGACTATGTACTAGTATCAGTGGTGCTGTAAGCAACACTCAAGCAGGCATTCAGCCAATGCAAGGTTACCAGATGCTGCCAGAGGCCTGCACAGGTGAATGCCACTCGACAGTTAAGGCTTGTTATCTGAACTGCTGCATGGGGAATACAGCTACTCGGCACAGGGCTTTGACCTTCATGCTTACCTTTCCTGCCTTTTCACCCTCCTTGCTGCGCACACCCAACAGACGCCTCAACAGGAAGAAGTTAACCTCCAGCTCACTGTACACGTCAGGCAGTGCGCCAACCTCACCAAGAACCTACAACAGCAGATACCATGATCTTCAAAACCACCAAAAGCATATGCTGACAAGGCTACAGCGTTGCTGGATTCCCCTACAACCCCCCTGACTTGTGCAACACCACAACAACCAGCATGAATCATGCTGCATGATACAGCTACCATCTGTCCAGAAGCTCTTTTGGAAGCTCTTTAGAAGCTCGTTTTGAATTGATTTGGCAAGCCACCCGAATGCTGTGCAGTGCTTATAGCCATACAGCCTTGCTGCCAACCAGCCACCTTGTGACAGCACCCACCTGTCCCACCAGCCTGTCTGCGCGTGTGAGTGTAGGGTCTACTGTAAGTCCAACACCAATGAGACCTCCTGGGACAGCATACTGCAGCTCATTCTGCTCTGCGTACAAGCTGACTATCCGGCTGTAGATGGGGATGCACTTTACACGGCCCTCATTATCCTTGGTGATAATACCCGGACGAACCTGCATCGACAGCACCATAGTACGCATCAGCCACCCTGCAAATGCAACATCTACAACTGCCAAGACTCCTGCTGATAAGCACCAAAGCATCTGCAGTACAGCAGCGTGAACATTGAGCAAAGCATATAAAATCAGCATGCAGATGGGTTAAACAACGTTTGTGATGTTTACAAAGCAGTACTGCACACCTCAATCTCTTGTCCCATCTTGAGCACACCCTGCAGGATTGATCCTCCTGCTACCCCACCCTTCAGATCATCAACTTCACTACCTGGCTTGTTCACATCAAAGGACCTGTGGAATAGTGCCAATAATGATACAAACAGGATGCAACCAAGATGAGAGCCGATACTGGTGAAGGGTCACCCCTGATGTGCTGTGGGCTCTGCAGGCTACTGTGCTACAGCTGGTTGCAATAAGATACCCCGGGCTGTCACGTTTCAAGTGTCAACACCAGCGAAGAGAGTAGCAGAGGATCTTTCTGGTGGTGTTTGCCAGGGGTCTGTTACCTATTTCCTACTGTTGTTGAGATATGCCGATAAGACAACATACTTCTACAGAGTGACCATCATACAGCACATGCATACCCCCACACTCGTGTCAGGGTGCCAGCTGCACGCACTGCACCCTGCTGCTGTATGTAACATTTACCTGATGACAATCATCTGTGGTGGTGACACAAAGTCTCTGACGGGCACTGGGATCCTCTTCTCGATGTATTCGCACACAACATCTACATTGTACTTCAGCTGTGCTGAGATTGGCACCACAGGAGCTCCATCTGCACAGGCATGCACATGAAGCATGTTGTAGGCATGGACATTTCGTGTAATTGGCAGCCAGCAGTAGCTACCACTTTACCGCAACCGGCTCGTGCTGATGCCAAAAAGCCACAGCTGTTACTGCTGTTGCTCCGACACAGAAACATTGTACTATGCATGTATGTCATAACTTGGTTTATTACCCACTTGCAGCGCCTGCTACCCACCTGCGATTGTGCCTTGAATGAACTTCTGGATTGCCTCATGCTGATTCTGAGCTACTGACTCTGTTACAAGATCAATCTTGTTCTGCAAGATAATGATATCTTTCAAGCGCATGATCTCTACCGCTGCCAAATGCTCCGATGTCTGCAGACACAAACAACACAAGAGGACATCTCTCAGAAAGCCTGCAGCAGTGCTTTGGTGCTTGCTCAGCCAAAACATGCAGGGTGCATTGATCTGCTGGTTGCAGTGAACATTGAGCAGCTGTCGCCTTCATTGCTGACCAATACTTTGCACATGCTGCAGCAGACTGCTGGGGCTGCAACCTTTGCTTGCTGAAGCTCTGTCTGCTGCTGGCAAACACATGAGAAGCAACACTGCATATGCTGTGCCATGCAACAGTATCTGTAGTGTGGAGGTCTGCGGCATTGACGTTGCTCACCTGAGGCTGTGGACAACTCTCGTTGGCTGCGATAAGAAGTAGGGCTCCATCCATGACAGCTGCTCCGTTAAGCATGGTAGCCATCAGAATATCGTGACCAGGGCAATCCACAAACGAGACATGCCTGATTAGCTGCATGGGGCCACTGCACTGCTCGCATGGAGGCGCATCCTCCTTACTGCTGCCGTACGCTTTGTAGCATGCTGGTCGCTCACAGCTGGGGCATTTGTATATCTTGGCATTGGCATATCCCAGTTTGATAGTAATGTTGCGCTCCAGTTCGTTCTTGAAACGAACTGTCTGCACTCCAGAGATGGCCTTGACGACTGTCGACTTTCCGTGAGCCACATGACCAATAGTACCTGCACAAGCGCAGGGAAAGTGCTGGTGCCTTACGATAGCCAACTGGGAAGGTCACTGAGGTATGCTGGGAAGGTGACCATGACAGCAAAGGACCCAGTCTGACTGCTACATGCTGCTTCGCAATCAGTACATGTGGATCCAGGAACTGGCCATTGTTTGATCTACAGGACCTTGACTGACCTATGTTGATGGTTGCCTGTCTGCTGATGACCTCTGGTGAAAGAGGAGTAAGGTTTTCTAGTACTAGCGTCTTCAGATCCTGCAGTTGGCAACCTTAGAGTTACTACAATTGTGATAAAGTATGGAAGATGCAGGTAGATGGATAGATATGGCTTGTGGCAGCCCAAGGTACTGCGGTTGCCTCAGATGGTGACCGGTCCTGAGCTCAATGCTCACTTGTTCACGTAAGCCCTTCGCTTTCGCCATATTGTGTTGCAGCCAATATTGCTACAGTTGTAGACTTTACACTCGACGTGCAGGAAGAGCTTGGCGTGCTTTGGTTACTGACGGCTTGTAAAGCTGCAACAAGAACTCGTGATGCAACATATAAGATCTCCTTTTCAAACACGTGTCTGAGTTCTCTAGCACTGGACAACTTCCTGTTCGCACCAGGCGCGAAGGTTTTGTTCTGCCAGGGCACTTCGGCGGGCCAACTGCCTGTCAGGGATGAGTATCATTGCACTATAGTGGTGTCACCGCCTTCAGATGAATAGAGCAACAATGCCACATGTGATGCAGCCTCGTGCAACGTGGTACGGAAGTATGGACGACGATCACTACTTGAGATTGCCGAATGTCTTCGCTTTAGCATGCACAGCCCTAAAGCCTTTCATAGTTGCGTGTCCACATCGACCAGACAACCCTGTTTGAACGGCTCTGTCTGCCACATATGCTTTGAGCTCTGCCCCTGCTACTACTGCTGCGGCACAGTGTAGGTGCACAGCAGCTATGATGCTGGTCAAGGTGTCGCCTTCCTGCATGGTTGGGTAAAGCAGCTACCAGGGGGGGCCCATAACAGTAACTCGACATACATTCAGGGCTAGGCTGCCAACATCAAATAGTGGGCTACAAACACAGCAGCAACGCTCTGTTCACCTCTGGGCAGTCCAGCTCAAGAGCAGAATACTGAAGTTCCATGATACAATTGCGGAAGGCGGCCTTAGCTGACAGTGCATTGCAGTGATGCCATCGTAGTGGGCATCTTACAGGTTGCATGGATGAGCAGCCGTTCAGAGTGAAGCACATGCAAGCACCCATGAGGCGCTACTGCAACGATGTGCGGCTGATTCAGTAACTCATGTAAGCACTGGCCGACAGCTGCATGGTATGGCGAATGATGACGTGATACTTCTTGATGTGTCAGCCAGGTGTTCCTCATACAACCGCAGTGGGCTGACCAGCTACATATGCCTGCCTACGCTCCTTACTGCTGATCACCAGCAGACTGGCTATCTCTGCTAGCATGGCCAGACTATTATCACAAAACATTGAGCTTATAGTCTGGATATCCGGCGGCTGCCTTGTTTTTCTCGAACACTTCCTGCAGGGCACTGATGTACTTGTCAAGATACTGCTGCACCTGTGTGGGCCAACAGCAGCACACAATGAACAACACAGGCAAAGAAGGACACAGTCAGACACAACAGTAGAGTGGAGGCCCAACTAATTTACGTCCTGTTAACAAAGAAAGCTTGCAATTCAGCCCCACATGCCACAGTGTTGACAGGCGTAAGTGACACAGTGAAGGTCGTTTGAGGAACCATGCCAGGTCATTTTTGCCACAATAGCTCTGTGGTGACTACCGGCTTCACTTCCATTGCTAGACTGCGGTGGTCACTTACCAGTTCTTCTGGTGGATGTTCAAGCTTTGGCACATCGATTGGCTTTCCAAACACGACAGTCATGGGGTTGTTGATCGGTGCTGGACTTCCCAACCGTCCCATCAGCCCCAATGGCACAAACCCTGCCACACAGACGTGCACACCCTTTGGTGGTAACATGAACGAAGCTCTCAAGCTGGAACATCACAATCTCAATCTTGCTCATGGACTGGCTGTGACAACAAATGCAACAGTTGCAGATACATGGGTCAGCCATGAGGTTTGGGACGCAAGCACACAGAGACACTGCCTGCAGTGCCTTGCTTGCAATAGCACGTCTGCAACTGATCCACAGGCTGGTGCGCAGAAGCCAGGGTGACTCACCCTGCAACCATCATAGGTACACAGACGAGTATCAACACATATCGCAGCCAATGCTGAGCCCTTGCTTACCAATTCTCCTTGATGCAGCTTGTACAAAAGCGTCTGACAACAGTGGAGGGCCAGGTCTGGTCCAGTGGTAGGTCCCACTTTGCCCAAACGCAAAGCAGGGCACAAGTAGACTGCCATTCTGTATAGCAATCCTGACAAAGCCCTTGCGGCTTCTCAAGAAGGCTGTCTCTGAGCCCCTCTGCATGTATAAACACTCCTGCACACCTCCAGGTACAAGGACAACACAGCGGCCATGCTGCAGCAGCTTGCTGAACCACTGCCGTGTTATGGGCCTGAGGCCAATCCACCAGTATATGTGCCTTACAATTGGCACCTGGAAGCACTACATGACGGAGAAGACAAAACAATTGTCACAGGCATCTTGATAACCAGATATCAATTGTGAACCTGCACATGCTCTGGAGGATGTTCCATCTTTCAGCTCTTGGCACAAAAGCTGTGGTAGGTGTCTTGTGTTGCTAAGATTACCTGTACACACTGTGGGGCAAACAGCGCAGGCAAGGGCTGGTATGAGTGCAAGCTGCTGACAGCTGCTTCACTGCATTCCTGAAATGGTCTACTGGTCTATCATTAGCCCGGCTACTGGCAGCAATAACTCAGGCTTTGTGCGATCTCAAAGCTGGCACCGAAGCTCCCACAGTGCTGCGACGGATCAGCATTCTGAATAGCATCTCTGCTGCTGTCTGTCGGCTGCCACTTTGCAACACCTACAACGGATGAGGCAAGGCCATGTGTCCTGCCGCGGAGTGCCTTGGGCAGCATCCTTGATTGTACACCAAAAACTGCTGACATGGCTGTTGGTAAAGCTGAATGTGGTTCAAGACCTGCGTACAGCAAACTCATGGAGGTGTAGAGGGCCATCAACAGGTCGTATCCGCTTTGCCAACAGACTTCAGCACTTCAGCAACCAGGTCCAACCATGGCCTGATGCAAGTGAAACCAAACAAGGACATTTGCTTTGAAGTCTGCAAGGCCAATCATGATGCAGTGGAGTCCAGTCAATGCCGTTCAGGTAAGGGGCCCAGGTATATTTTTGAGTCTGATGCAGCTACGCACCTACAACATACGTCTTATCCGGGCTGAAGGCAGACTCATCTTCCGTTACCACTGAGATGGGAAAATAATCCCTCGCAACAGCACAGCAGTGCTCCATGTAAGCGTCAGCAAACCAGCCATTCTTGTCACTCAGAGGCAAGTATGTGATAAGCACCTGCAGTGCAAAGCGGACAGCGCCTGATGCAGTAGCAGGCGTCTGGTGAGGCTGGAGGATGTTATCAACTGCTTGCGGCTGTTGCTTACGAGTGTGGCAAGCATGATCCAGCCAGTAGGGCTCCATGGTGAACTGATGAGCAGCCATACTGTTGAGAACGCCAGCACATTCGCAGCGATGATCGACCCCACAAAGCTGGACAACACAAGAGCAGCTAACAAGTCCCTGACCGGGCTCAACCGCTTTGTGCCTGAGGACGCGGTCATGACTGTTTGCTTGAATTATAGATATTTCTTGAACGTGGAGCCACTGCTTGCTGCAGTTGCTCAACCTAACCGGGTGCTAGCAAGCAACCATGCAGCAGTACACCGATCGCAGTGCACGTCATCACCCTCGTGAACTCTCCTTAGTTGCAGCAGATTAATCTCATGACAAGCTTATATGATATCACAAGAAGCTAATCTGCTGTGCCGCCCATTCATGTTACAAGCAGGTACGACGGTCGGGTCCCAGTTTTGAAAAAGTACTGCCCTGCCACTGCTTTTGCAGCGCAGTATGGCTGTGAAGTTGATCGAGCAGGTGTTCGATTTTCCGAGGTCACGGCATTGAAGGAACAAGGACACATCGTCATGGTCTTTGGTAACCAAACACTTCACGGTCTCTAGGAACCCGACGCTTTGCAAGACATAAAGAAACTTTATTTTTGTTGCAACAAGGGGATGTATCACGCTGCCAACTTGTGCATGCTGCACTGGTCCTCCTTGCGTAATCCTTGCCAAGACTTGTATTTGTGAAGCCGCCACGTCTAGGCAGGGTAACGTCGTTGCCGTAATTGTTTAGTTATATTGATGGTAGACTGAATTGCAGCCGCGAATAGCCCATTCAATAGTAGCAAGGTCTGCTGGTCCAGTGTTGTTGTACAAGAGATAGCAACAGTCCGCTAGAAGTCGTCAGCTTCGGGCAGCTGCTATGTATGAGCCTCAGAAAGCCAAACTGAAGGGACCAGGAGATGTAGCAGACAAAGCAGCTGACAGCGAGCAAAAGCAGACCCCGCCTGCAGCACCAGCAGAGCAGCTGCACCCAGCCAGCTACTTCAAGCTTTACAGGTGAGCCTGGTTGCGAGTATGCTACCTGCATGATCACTTGAAGAGTGTTCGTAATGTGGTAATACCGGTAGGCACTCCTTTAGTGCTCTCAAGTGTGGAGGGATACTCACTATAGCTCCTGTCCGTCCGTCATGCTGACCTGCAGTACCGCCGATGTGCTGGACTACCTCATGATCGTTTTGGGTTTTGTGGGAGCGCTGGGCACTGGTGAGTGGTTCAGGACTTCACTCCACTTCTCACTTGCAGCTGTGCTGGGCTGCAGCTTGTCTAGTAGGATGTACTGGCATCTGGGACACTGTTTGCTCTGGTGTCCAAGGAACACGCCCTGTGGGCTATGAAATCCTGCAATAGTGCCGCTTACACCTTTGCAGCGATTGAGCGACAACAAGTTGCTGCATTGTATTGCAGGTGTCATGCTGCCGCTGTTCTCAACTGTGTTTGGAGAGTTCACCAATGTGTTTGGGACTTACATTCCAGACTGCCTGCAACGTGCCTTCACTCTACCTGCCATGTCGGACAATGAGTTCAAAAGGATGGTTTCTGAGATCGCTTTGAAGTTCGTATACTTGGGTATTGGTGAGTTTCAGTTCTTGTGACATATCTCTCTCATCCAGTGGCATAGAAACTTATCACAACTGCAAGTGGGTTTCAGCAGAAGTCAAGTGGTGTGTTGTCGCTCACCATGCTACACCATGTTATACTTGCTGGGTGTCACCAAGTCCAAGACATTTTGCTGACCGTCCACTGCTACATTACTGCAGGCGCTTGTGTCGGTGGCTTCCTGCAGCAGTCATGCTGGTCATATACAAGTGTCAGACAGACAAATAGACTCAGGCGCATGTACCTGAAAGGTGAGACATCTATGACAGTAAGCTGCGCCCAGGTCGCCTAAGATCATGCTGGTGCCACTCGCTAATACAGGGCTATGGGCAGAGGTTAATGCTTGGGGCTAAGTGGTGGCCTGATTGCTGCAAACATTGTGTACAGTCACAAATATCTCGCCTTTCGTGCCACCTGGCTGCAGCAATGTGCACGCCTTGCTGACGAGCAGGCAAGCACCAACCTGGCCGCACAGCTAGGGCATCAAACGCGGATATATCCTGCTTGTATACTTGATCCTACTTCATTGCATCTGTTGACTCCTGTACTGTTCGCCTTTCTCCTGCAGCCATCATGCGTCAGGATATCAGCTGGTTTGACACACAGACCAGCACTGGGGGTTTGCTACAAGGACTCAACGAAGACAGCCTCAACGTGCAGCAGGCCATGAGTGATAAGGTGCCTGATTGTGCATGGCATTGTCATTTAAGGGTAGTACAAAGTAATAGCTGGGTATGAGCTGTGTGGCTATGTGCTTGCCATTCAGCACTCAGAGCAGTATAGTTAACAACACTTGCAGCATGCAGGTGTCAAGGTCAATCTGCGTCTGTGTGTTTGGTGCTGCCTGTAACGGCAACAGCGATCACCCTTACCTGTTGTTGTGTGTTGCTTTTCAGGTCGGAATCTTTCTGCAGCACATGGCAACTTTTGTTTCTGGATTCGTCATAGCCTTCTCAAAAGGATGGGACATGACTCTTGTCTTGGTCGGCTGCCTGCCGTTTTTGGCCGGTGTTGGAGCCGTACTGGCGAAGATGACCACCAGCCTTACCAACAAGATGAATGCTGCTTACACCGATGTAAGTAGCTTTGTGCTTGCAAGCATCTGCAGACGCGTTGGGTTCGTACAGCATGTGTCAGGAATGTAAAACAAACGTATGGTTAAGCCGTTGTTATAACAGCAACATCACAGGCTGGTTATAATGTATCTTGTTGGCACCGACTGCCTTGATGATTGTTTCATTGTGTGCAGGCCGGGAGTGTAGTGCAGGAAAGTCTGAGCCAGATTCGCACAGTTGCTGCTTACAATGGCCAAGAACGAGCGCAGACACTTTATGACAGCAAGTTGGACCTGCCACAGAAGGTGAGTTGTAGCATGCAGGGGACAGAGCATCCGGCAATATATGTCAGCACACGACAGCATGCCTAGGCAAAGTCATTGCATCTCATGTTCTTATATAGATAATCTACCCAAGTTATGGATACCAGCTTGTTTTCTTGAAGCTGCTGGTAGTTTGTGATCCACAACTGGCCTAGCAAGTTGTCAGATAGAGGCCCCTTATGGAGTCATGTGTCGTGCCATGCTCTGCAGGTTGGCATCAAGCAGGGAGTTATTGCTGGCACATCACTTGGTGGCATGCAGTTCATTATGTTCTGTTCATATGCAGTGGCTCTCTACTACGGGGCCATTCGTGTGACTCAGGGCAAAATGACTGGTGGTGATGTGGTCAATGTCATGTTTGCAGCCCTCATGGGCAGCTTCAGCTTGGGCATGGTGCGTAATCATCAGTACATGGGTTGCAGATGTATGCACACCCAAGGCGGCAAGGATAGCTGATGACTGCAGTTAGTGAGATGTCATGTTGGCAGGTGCAGGCCCAAGTTGAGTGTAGCGCAAGACTGCAGCATCTATTATCTTGCCGTGAGCTTGCCCTGATGTGCTCACTCCAGGGTGCAACAAGACACCTCCTGCTGTCGCTAGCTGGCGGCGTATGACTGCGTTACGACATGTGTTTGTGCTGTATGCAGGCTGCCCCGCAACTCCAGTTTTTCTCCAAGGGCGCAGCATCTGGTTCCAAGATCTTCTCGGTCATCGACAGGAAACCAGAAATCGACGCTGACTGCACGGGGCTGACACCAGAGAAGGCTCAAGGCTCCTTGTCACTTGACAATGTCAGCTTTGCCTATCCTGCAAGACCAGATGTCATGGTTATGAAGGGACTATCTCTAGAGGTGCCTGCTGGTGAGTTTTCACAGGCACATGTCAGCAGCTAGCATTGTGCTGTTTCACAATCACAATGTGAGCATGTTCCTGATGTGTACTTCTGCAGAGACATTTTCTACCTGTTATGGTAGTCTAGGGGTTGTTTGCAGGAGAGATTGCTGCATAGCAGTTTATAGTTGTCAGCATGCACTGTCACCTTTGCAAACATCTGTATCCTCTTTCATGGCAGGACAAACCGTGGCTCTTGTGGGCAGCAGCGGCAGTGGCAAGAGCACAGTTGTTGGTCTGATCGAGCGCTTCTACGATCCTTTGGAAGGAAGGGTGCTGCTGGATGGGGTGGACATCCGTACCATGAAGCTGGCATGGCTGCGCACGCAGGTGGTTGTTCAACCCCCAGCTGATGCACATTGTGGCTGACAGTTTAGCCTGCTCCACAGGGTTATCTTGCTGTAAGTGTACTTTGCAGGTAGCTCCTCTGTATAACACAACAGCTCGAACTGGTATGTTCATGACCCGCAGATTGGCCTTGTCAGCCAGGAGCCAACGCTCTTTGCGACCTCTATTCTTGAGAACATATTGCAAGGACGGCCTGACGCCACAGAGGCAGAGGTCCATGAGGCTGCTAAGTCTGCCAATGCACACAAGTTCATCACCGCCTTGCCGGCTGGCTACCAAACCCAGGTATGGGTGTGGTGACTACTGGATATGCAAAGTCCAATCAGCCATCATTCCATTTGGCAAAGCCACCGTGTGCTTGTGTCTGCTTGTTTGCACATGTCAACTTGCGGAGGCACTGCTGAGTGGACACCTCTTCATCTTGTTCCTGCAGGTTGGTGAACGAGGTGTGCAGCTGTCTGGTGGTCAGAAGCAGCGTATTGCCATTGCAAGGGCTATTCTCAAGAACCCCAAGATCTTGCTGTTAGATGAAGCAACCTCAGCGTTGGATTCAGAGTCTGAAGCAATTGTGCAGGTGCGAGACAGGCTATCTGGCCACCTGCTGCAGTAGATATGTGCATCCCCTCAAGTGCAGGGAGTGTAAATTGTCTGTTAACCTCCCAGCTATGCTTTGGAGATATCAAGCTGCGGTGTCTGTAGTCATCTGTCTGTATTGATGAAGTGCAGCTGCAGTGGTCAGTTGTTTCAACGGCTGTGTGTTGTAAAGACACCTGCTCACTGAACCCACTCTGGTATGTGTCTTGCCTGTGCTCTGCAGGATGCCCTTGATCGTGCTACCATTGGCCGCACCACAGTAGTTGTGGCTCACAGGTTGTCAACCATCCGCAATGCAGACCTGATCGTGGTGCTGCAGCAGGGTGTGGTGGTCGAGAGTGGAACACACCAGCAGCTCCTGGACAACCCAACAGGTAGGTAGAAATGTGTGTCGAGATGCGTGTAACCAGCATCATAAGCAAGTAGGATCCAACGCTAAAGGACGGTGGACCCGTTTGAGCTGCTCTTCTATTGAGGCATGTGTCACTGCTCACACGAGGTCTAGAGATGTACAGCTGCCTCAGCGAACATCAAGCATACATGGTTCGCAACCTCAAAAGGCACAGTTGCACAGATGAGTAGTAGCAGTCTTTGCACAAGCCTCAGCGGCCGCCCTTGTCTTACTGTGCAGGTGCATACACCAACCTTGTGAAGCTTCAGATGCAACAAGAGGAGCAAGATGCAACAACAGAGGCAGAAGTTGAGGAGGTCAAAGCATCTGGTGGCAAACCTGTCTCACGACATAACTTGGAGCGCGTGCTGTCAAGGTCAGTGGGTCAGCTGAGTGCGCAGGATTGCTTGTTGTGGTTGACTTCACCCCACCCCACCTTGGTTTACAAATTGCACTCCCTTCCTTCCTTATTCCACACTCACCCCCAAGGGCTGACTGCCTGCACAGCATCCACCAATGCATTTGCCTATGCAAGCAACCAGCAAGTGATGTATGCTTGGTAATGACTCAGGCGTATAACCCTAAGAGAGCTGAACACGACTAGCACAGGCAACTCTCCCCTCCCGTTGAGTGTAGAGAACTCATTGGCAGCTGAAAGGGCAGCCATAGACAAGAGGTAGTGTTCATAAACTTGTCATGATTGTGTAGAGATTAATGGACCTTTAGCTTGGAGTTACCGCTTCTTGTCTACTATCGCTTGCTCTCGCTCCTCCTCTTCACCTTTTGTTCTCCATCTCTACATTCCTGGGCAATGCTTGGTATGACTATGGTGACTCTTTTCCTGCCTGTATTTCCTTTATGTGCGCTTTCCTCAAATGGCTTAGAAGAGATTATGTATTGTTCATCTGCTTGCATAGGGCCAGCAAGGAGCTTCACGTGGTGGTAGTTGATTCTGCTCCCTCCCCAATCGACAGCACCACAAGTTGTGCACCAGCTTTGCCCACAGAGGCTGCAGGCGCAGACAAAAGCAGTGGTGTGGTGAGGCGCAGGCAGTGGTTCAAGAAGGCTGATAAGGCGTCTGTGGTATCTGAGGCAGCTGACGGCGAGGATGGAAAGAAGAAGGAAGATGCAGTAAAGGCAAGTGCAGTCCCAACGTCCTCACTTGCGGTTTGCACAAACAGGCATCACATAGCCTTCGTCAATTGGTTATGTCAAGTCATTGGAGGTGGCACGCTTTGAAAACTGGTGTTTGATAACCAAGTTTTCCAGGCTGTCTGTCGTGCCACCTCCGGCTGCTAACATACACCTGCCAAGAATCACATTGTCCAAGCACGTTGCACCCATGTTGCAAACCTTTCAGCTAAATAGTGCCTCTCTAATGCATTTATGCATTAATGAAATATTTCACTTCATGGGCTTGCAACAAGCAGGCTTGTCATGAGGTACTCTTGCATGAATGCTGGTGTGCAGGTGCCATTTGGCCGCCTGGCGGCACTCAATAAGCCTGAGTGGCCATACCTTATTGTTGGGATGATTTCCAGCGCTGTTGTGGGTGGAATGCAGCCTGCTTTTGCCTTTGTTATCAGGTGAGTAAGGGGTTGTGTCTTGTATATCTCTGTTGGCTACACATGCTGACAGTGTGGTGTTTGCCAGATGCCGCATGTCCCTGGGCTTGATTCAGAGATACATCATGGGTGTATGTGCTGCCGCAATCCAATCTGAAAGCAGCATGCATGCTTATCAAAAGGTAGTCTGATGTTGTTGATCTTGGCTTGACAGTTGCATCATGCTCAACTAGTTATGTTATCCGCCTGTGCTGCTGCAGTGCCATGACCAGCAATTTCTTCACACCTGATCCCGAACAGCTCAAGTCGAATGCATCCTTCTACGCTTGGATGTTCTTCTTGATTGCTGGTATGGTTCTTCTCTCTACTACAGCTCAGCAGTGGAGCTTTGCTGTCATGGGTCAAGCACTGTCAAGAAGAGTCAGGCTCATGTTGTTCAAAGCTATGCTGAAGATGGAAATCGGGTGGGTAGACCTGTGTGCGTTGTCCACGTAGGGTTCCTTCCATGCTGCAATTGCGGCAAGCAAGCCGGAAGGATTAGTTCGCATACTCTCACACATGCACCATTCCCTTTGTCTCACTGATAATCATGCTGTACCATACATGGTGTAGGTGGTTTGATAAGGATGAGAACAGCAGTGGCAAGCTTGGTTCTGCCCTTTCAACTGATGCTGCTGTGCTGCGTGGTGCTGTGGGTGATGTGGCGGGAGTCATATGTCAGAACCTGTCTCTGCTGGTGGTGGCATATGTGCTGGCACTGATCTACAACTGGCGTATGGTAAGCCAGCGTGACTGATAATATGTTGGCAATTCAAGAATGTGAAGGCTGCGGTGCTGCTACTTTTGCATGACACTGGAGATCTGAGCATATGATCAGTGTTTTCTTGGCAATGTACTTTTAAGCAATCCGCACAACTGCTGGGGTTTGCCAGCTCACTGCTCTCATGACGTGTGCCGCCTTGCAGGCTCTGGTCATAACAGCAGCTGGTCCCTTGGTGGCTATTGGCGGTGCGATGCAGATGAAGCTGATGCTGGGCCTGTCAACTAGCAGTGATAAATTGTATGCCAATGCCAACTCAGCTGTCTCTGAAGCTGTTTCCAGCATCAGGGTCATCCAGGTGAGGTGAAAGAGGCCAACACACGTTTAATGACACTATTCTTTCACAGGACTCTTTGACTACCCATCTATATGTGTCGCACATACCTGGGTGTAGGCTGCTTGTACGTTTCTTTTCCTTTGTTTGAAGTTTCTTTTTTTTCTCATTATGTGACGAGGATGCCCAAAGGATTGGGATGTTTCCATCCCGTCCGCTAGTAGCCTGCTGTGATGTCTCGTGCTCTAGAACCTGAAGCATCTAACCGAGAAATCTTGCAGAGGATTCATGCACAGCATATTCAGACGTAACGTCTTTGCTGCAGGCATACAATCTGCAACCCCATGTGTCCACCACCTATGCCAAGCTGCTGCACGAGGCCAACATGACAACCCGAAGGAGCTCACTTCTGGGAGGAGCTGGCATGGCATACAGCCAGTTTGTGATGTTTGCCATGTATGGTTTCATCATATGGTTTGGTGGTCTGGAGCTGTCTTCATGCAGGTAAAGGAATACTACTGCTTGAAAGAGGATGGTAGGACTGATTTGCCCAATGGCACAGATCCAGCTTTGAACTTCCTTACAGTGATAAATCGAGACATTGTCACCAAGTTGTCCCCAGGGGCACTTCGTTCTTCACAGATGTGCTTTCATTCCTGCAGATCCACTTTTGATGAGTTCTTGAAGGCTTTCTTCTGCGTGCTGTTTGCTGTATTGGGTTTGGCACAAGCACAGGTGGGCCTCTACATATGTGCTCATGTGCTTCTGCAGGTCAGCCACAATGCGACACTATTATAAGCAGACCACTTACAACATTCACATGGCGTAGTTGAGCTCAGTGTGTTTATCTTTCTGCAGATGAGCTTCCCTGACCTTGCCAAAGCCAAGGGTGCTCTCCAGCGTGTGTTTCCCATTGTTGACCGTACACCTGCCATTGATAGCTCCAGTGAAGAGGGCTCTGCTCCTGACAGCAGGGCAGTAAAGGGTCGTCTGGAGCTTGACAATGTCGTATTTGCTTACCCCAACAGACCACAGGTCATAGTGTTCAACAACTTCAGCCTGCAGGTTC
>LWCB01013832.1:0-16203 GCA_001630525.1 Coelastrella sp. M60 | reverse complement strand
TTCATATTGTCATTGCATTCACTTTACTGCACGAGCCAAATTCTCCTTTCTTTTTTCACTTGGACTGAGGTAAGTCACAGACTTATTAAGTTAGTAAGTACTGCGGCTCAGGTACTACCACACCGAGTCGGACTGAGTGACTACGGTAGCCTACCGTTACGGTAAGTTGGTCACCAGGCTGAGCCTTAGATCCGATCTACTGAGTCAGTGCCGCAGACTCTGGCATCATTGGCCCTATGATTGAATGCCACCAGTGAATGTCATCTACTAGTAGTGGCATCCTTTGCATATCCCCCTGGGAGTCACTGACTGGCATTGAATGCCCAAGGGCCGAATGGCCGGAGCGGGTCTACTTTCAACTTTCAACTTTAGTCGAACTAGCGGCTAGTCAAGTCATTGTTTTTCAATGCCATTATGATAATCTCAGATTCGGCTAGTGACACCGTATTCAACAGTGGTTAGTGAACACTGCCACTGCACTGCCAGCTTGCCAACCAACTTGCTAAGTTAGCACGCAAGGTCCAAAGGACAAGGCTTGCCTTCAATCATTCAACTTGAACCTGCGGCAGGCATGCCAAGACTGTGGCGTTTCTCTCTGCATTGGCGAGCAAGTTGTACAGGCTTCCGCAGGCTTGTTGAGCTTTACAGAATTGCTACACCAAGCCATGAAAGAGTCTTTCGACCTGGCGAACCACTTGCAGTCACCTTCAGCTCAGACTGCAACACTGCTTCGATGCTGCCAGCTGGCTTGTGGTTCAGGAGACCTCTGCAAATGTGTGCTTGCTGCCTGAGGTGCCACACCATCATCAGATGGGAGCTGATGCCATGCGTGATACTGCCTGTACAAAACCACACCACAGCACATATCACGCCAGTTGCGCAGCAAGTTGGATGGACTTCTGGGTCCAGGACAGCATGGAGGACTTTCCCACAGGTGTTTGTCTGTCAGCAGGTCCTTGGTTGTGATATCTGCACATAGAGTGACAGTAATGTCAACATTCATGGCACCTAGCCATTATGTAAACGACGTCTCGAAGGCCCTGAGGGAGGCTTATACCTCGTAAGCCCTAGTAGGGTGGCTGGGCTGAATGCTACGGCACAAACAATTCGCAACTTCCGATCACTGGCAACCCTTGCTGCCGCGGCAGACATCACAATCAAGCAACTGCCAGTGAGTGTGGCAGCCGCGTACTCAACATCATAAGCACAGCAAGCCATTTTCAGTTGCCACATGTACTTACCTAGTATAATGGAAAGGCAGTGACTGGTGCCAAATAGCAACACCAGTGCGTGGTATCCATATACAACAGCCAAAAAAGTTATAAGGATCCCCTCAGTGCCCATCCATTGGCCTGACCTGCAGCAGGAGATGCAGCCAAGGGACAAAGCTGTGAAGCAGCAGCTACCTCCATGTCACTTCTGTTGCAAGGTATGTGTGCAGGAACGATAACATAAGAAGGAGGTGTACATGTACCGCATACCAGATGTGCTGCGACAATGCAAGATAAGGAGGTGTACCCCATGATCACTGAGCAGATGCAGCTAATGCATGTAATGTTCATCATGCTGCATACACACTGTCAGGCACGGCGGGTGCTTCTGCCTCTGGGCAGCAGCAACATTTGTAAGGGGGCAAAGAGAAAATCCCTTCCAAGTTTTTCGACAGGAATGCCAATTGGATGAGCTGCAGAACAGCTGGCGCAATCAACTTACACTGGAAGTCCCAGGAGTCTGAGGTGCCAGATAGTCCCCCCTAGCAGCAGTATGCAGCCAACCTGTGCTGATACCAAGAAGCCTGCAAAGAATCTATGATTCCTCTTGGCTATGCAGTTACCTACGACTCCGCAGTGATGGTCCCAATGCTCCTGCAGTAGAGAGTACACCAGAACATTGGCAGGTCACACAGGGTGATGGACATGCTGCGGTAACAACAGCTTCATGGAGGTTCCATGCCATTGTCAGCAGTATGCATGATCAGCTGTCATATACAACAAATAGCAGGTCGTTGTGGACGCAGAGAGGCGTAAACAACCAGCGATGATTCACTGGCAAGCTATGAGCAGGCGGCCATGAATAGCAGTGCTGGTGCTCAGCAGCTGCTCCAGCTACCAGCAGGCTGCTTTGCCCAACTGCTGCTGCTACTGCTGCTGCTACTCTGCTGCTTGCCTGGACAGCTCACCATGCATGCCCCACACTCCCCACAGTGATGTGACCGAGGTGGCCTCCATATGCCACAGGTGGGGCAATACTTGGAGACCCAAACATCAGGCTTGCTGTTGTGAGTCCTCCTGAGCCAGGTGGCACCACGAGCATCACGCTGGTACAGGTAGCCATCTAACACTGGCAGACCGGCATCCAGCTGCTGTACAATAGGGTCTGCAAGTCCATGCGAGCGGTCAGTTGTAGCAAGTGCAGCTGTGGAAGTGATGCCGATGACACATGCAGAATGTGAACAGTTGCTAGTGCATACACATGTGGGGTGGCCACTACTGCTGACAATCATCGAAAGCAAGAGCACGATATGCTTACAGTTGAGGCAACGTTTCTTAACCAGTACGATCAGTACAAGACGCAGTATAGCAGCTGTTCTTGAGTTGCTTTCCTTGTGTGGCAATGCAGCGTGTTGATGGGTCATGAGTAGTGTCCTGTCAGCAAGTCCACTGAAAATGCACAGGCCTAAACATGGAATCCTTATTAAGTGCACAGAGAACAACAAAACATGTTCTTATCAAGGTGGCTACTGACATACATCAAGCTGTGTCTCACCTGCAGCAGTTGCTGGTGTGAAAGCGCCTGGGTCAGCCAACAGCGTCAACCAGAGTCCCGTGATCGACGCAGCAGCTGCAATGCCTATCAAGCACTGATACCACCAAGGCACACCCTTGACCCTGCACACGCCGTCCAACTGGTCAAGTATGCACACGCTGTCACCAGGCACATGTGCTGCAATGGCAAGTCAGTAGCATATTGCCTGCTGCTGCAGCTTACCCCAGCAGAAACCCGGAGACTACTACCGATGCTATGTAGAAGGTGAGTGCTGCACAACACCAGCAGAGCATTATCAGTTCTGCAGCTGCCTTAAGCGTGTTATGAAGCACATAGCTCACCAATAGGTCCGACTAGCTCCTTAGTCTTGATATGAAGGACATGGTTGTACATACCCGTACTGCCAGCTATCACAATGTGTCTGTCAACACAGGAATAATATCACACACATATAATGAGTCATGATTGTGAGCGTACTTGCTTGTGCGCCTGGTACATCCCGGTGAGCAGGGTGTGTCGATGCGAAGTCACCGCAATTGATCAAACAATGTGTCAACGTGGCATGAAGCTTACAGGTGGTTATTCGAGAGCTGCAGTTGTTTACTCTGCTACCTCTGTCATACACCTGACTGTCTGCAGTTCTACTAACCGATGACACGAACCGCCAATTATCGCAGAGTCAGTTCTCAGGATCAGGAAGCCCTCGTTGCTGTCATGACAGTTAGCAAGTAATCATACTTTGCTGAAGCGCACGTCCAGAAGATCATGGACATCTTGCTTGCTTGTCCTGGTACACAGTGCACCTATGTGAAAAAAAACAAGAGGGTACACACATATACTAAACAATTTTCAAAGTCACTCAACGCGTTGCTAGGCATGGTAAAAGGACAGGCAAGGTCAATCACACGGGCTTGACATACAACCAAGCCAGGGGCTGCCAGCAGGCGGCCTGCCTGCAGGCTCAGCATAAGGCTTACCCCCGACCAGGCCTTTCATGCAAAATCAAGCTGTGACCAATTGTCGACATGTCAGGTTGCGTCACGATTGAATAGGTCCATCTATCGCGAGGACTTATAAAGCTGAGGTGCGGATCAACACAGCCTGTGGCAGGGCTAGTGGAAGCAAATGTGCCAACAAACTGCTGCATCCTTGACAGTCAACAAGCTCAGCATCTTTTTACATTCACTCACATATGCAGCTATTGTTGAAGCAATGCCAGGACTCATTGTGTTCACTGATGATTCAAGAAATGTGAGCACAAGCCATACTACCTTTCAAAATGTAGGTTGGACACAGAAATACTTCCTTCACTTTCACAATTCACGCCAGAAGCGCATGACACAGCCAAGAGCTCAGCCTGAGAATATCAAGCACTAAGCTTGCAGTGCACCGAAAAGGGCCCCTGCTGAACAACACCACGTTGCCTGCACGTCACCAAGACGATGCAATGATCTGGCACAGTAGCTGCGTGTTGTAGCTGTAATAACCCTGTACACGCGCTACGTGCATTCAATGATTGCAGGGAGCTTTGAAGCTGTGCCAGCAACATCTCTGCACTAATCGAGCCAGCTATATGCTGCAGGTGGTGAATACCTTGCTACAGTAAAGAATCTCTGCTGGTATACAACATCTCACCGCCGATGAACGAGTGCCCAGAGCTGCTTGCTGCAACTTGCACTTCTCCGAGTCGGAGAGAGTCATCCTGCTGTCCCAGTGTTATAATCTGCATCCTTATTTACTGGATGCCAACCAAGTACACCAACTATCGCTGTCAGACAGAGGCTGTGACTGACACTGTTACTAGTTTACTACAGACCGACCACTGGTTGAACAGTACCGACAAAGGAAGCGCAGGCCAATCAAGGGCAACCCTGCTGTTCATTTGTTGACCCTGTACTTCTTTGGTACATAGTTGTCTACGTACATTTGAATAGCATCTTCAATGATCTGCTTGGCCTGATCTGCTCCCAGGAAGTCATCTACACGAACCTCCTGCAGCACAAAGATGACACATTAGACGTTACTTCTGCTGCACAGCATGTTGACTGGTGTCAATGTCACAGCTGCAAAGCGCAATAGGGCGTAGATAGACGCCAATATACAGTTCTTGCTTCGCTTGTTGGGTGCACAAATGCCTGCAGCTGGATAGTTGAGTATGTGATCACCCTTATCCAACCGTGTAGGCAGAATTTACAAACAGGCACCTTGCAGCAACACTGAGCAGTACCTGGGCAACACTGAGATGGTAAAACCAACCAGGACTGAAACCTCCATCATTGCAATAAACTGGGATACATCACAGGAGAGATGCAGGGAGCCAGGGTGTGCAGGTAGTCCAAAGCCATCAGGCTTCTGTTCCTTGCTGCAGCCATGCGCAACACTCAGTGCTTGTTCAATACATCCATTCACAAAGCAATGTTGCTGACCCCACCTTGTGCTCGTTCTTCTTGTAATCCTCAAAGAAGCTCTTGATCTCTGCCAGTCTGTGGGTAGGCAGTTCGCTGATGTCATTGAAGTTTTTGAACGCAGGGTCATCACAGTGCACTGCAATGATCTTGTCATCCTGCTCACCCTGGTCAAGCATACGCATCACACCAATAGGCTTCACCTGAACACACCGGACACACATCCAATACACAAGCACGCAGCGGGTGTGTCAGCAAGCAGCAGCACCATCAAATACTGAAGGGATTGTTGGCACAACATGAGTTTCGTGCTAGAGACCACAAGCGAGTCTGCCAGAAAGACACCGCTGAGTGTAGAAGGCAACGGCGCTGCACAGGGAGTGGCTACTGGATGTTGGCAGGCTGTACCAGCTGCAGCAGCAGGGTGGCATCACAGCTTCATCCCTTTGCACCACTCCAGGTCATGCACATCATTACCAATCAAGATTATGGGAGTCCAGCTGCCAAGCCAGGACAGGCTGAACTGCTCTGGTTCAAAGGCTACTCAGCTATTGATGACTGAGTTGATGCAACATGCCCCAGCAACACTGCCGGCTGTGTGTACTGCTTGTTCCAATCAACAAAATGTGTCATCTTACCTGCATGAGGCTGAAAGGTGCAGTGGGGCACTGCATGACCACCAACACATCCAGGGGGTCATTGTCCTCACACAGTGTCTGAGGGATGAAGCCGTAGTTGTGGGGGTAGCGCACACTACTGGCCAGCACACGGTCAACATACAACATACCCGTCTCCTTGTCCAGCTCATACTTTACTTTTGAGCCCTGCACATGACAGGTGCAAACAACTAGAGTCAAGGATCTGAATGCTAACTGCTCTGACCATCTCAAACTCCGTTGACAGCAGAGATCCAGGAGGCTGCTGTAGCGATCCCACAACTACGGCTTCATCCCTCAGAATGCATTCTATTGGAGCGAGATGGCCCTTTGCAGCAGCATGCAGAGAGCTTGGTTGTCATGTGACACATCGCCTCCATGAGTGCACTATCCCAAAATGCATTACTAACTTCAAAACAACACTAGGTTTACTTACTGCTGGGATCTCAACGATGCAGTTGACCACATCAGGTGCATCAGCGCCAATCTGAACGTCATGCCAGGGGTGAGAAGCCACGCCCCTAACATCAACCACCTCAAGGTTGCTGTTGCTGGGTATGCGAGGCAGGCCTGTGCCACTGCCCCCGCTGGCCAGGTTGTCACGGCTGGGGGCCCGGTACAGGGGCTTAGGGGGAGCTGGTGCTGAGCCTGGGGCAACTGTTGAGTGTAAGGCAATGAGAACACACAGCTGATGAACGACATATCTAGCTCATTATTAGCGATATGGCGCTCAGGAACACACAGCAACAGCATCTTGCACCTTGAAGGGACACATGATATGCTGAAGTTGACAGGCCTGAGTAGCAACGTGTTGGCTTGTTGCTCTGGCCAGAGTGCAGCTGAGCTATTGGCGGCAGGCTGCATCCGCAACCAACTCAGCAGCTAGCACAGTGACCAATGCACAGGCTGACTGCGCTCTGCATTTGAGACAGGTATCACGACAGCATTGTTGCTGAGGGTTAAATATGCACACTGCTTGCAATCTGGCTGGAAAGGGTGCACCTGCGGTACTGCAATGACTGCTTGAGCTGTAGCATTATTAGCATAGCTTACCAGAGCCTGAAGCCTCTGCCTGCTGCAAAACCTCATTGTCCACCACCTGCGTGCGTAGTAACATGCATCCATTAGCTTGCTTTGTTTGACTGATTACCACCAGAGACAGATTCCTTGGGTGGTCAGATGCCTTGCCTGGTGCAAAATACCCACTTGTGCAGATGCTAAGCATAGACACAGAGAACACTGTACACAGATCTGCTTAGCACACAATCACAATTGTGCAGGAAACACACCTGATGTCCGTTTGCAACCTCCACGACTGCCTCGCTGGCAGATACCTGCAGCAGAGCATTCTGTGATAAGCCCTGCACTGTGCCTGGCTCCTGCAAAGGCTGCGTAACATGCTCGATGCATTGAATGAGCGCTGACACTGAGTAAACACGTTTCAAGCCTGTGTTCGCTTGGGATCGCACGCCTGGACAAAAGGCGCCACAGCAGTAACGGTTCACAGATAAGTAGACCACAGCCTGGTTGAACAGCAAGCGTTGGCACCTGATACTCGAAAATGTCCATTTTTCTGTTGAAGAACCTGATCAAGGCCTGTATCATGGACATTGAAGCATGTCAGCACGTCCTAAACTTGACCTTGGGTGGGCGGAAAAGTAGCGCGGCTGCAGTTGGCACATACAACTCTATAGTTTCGGGATGAGTACGCTTTAGGGCGCCACGTGAACCGTAATCCACGACAGTTGCCACTAGTGGAATGGTCTATGTTCAGTGTCAACTTGGTCACTCGGCCAGTAATTGTATACGAGCTTTATAACAGTCAATTGCACATTGTGATCTACAAGATGTAGCTGTTTGGTCTCAATGGTTTAGGGACCGGCAGGTGAACGATTCCCGTCGATTCCTAACGCTAGTCCTGTCTTCATCAACTGGAATTTGCGGCAAAACTTTTGCATGGGACTGCGTTGAGATAATGTGGGCATACGGTTGCATGCACTGCACAGTCGCAGCGAGTTCGAGTTCCAGGTGGTGGTCACGTCGTGGACGCTTCACGGAGTTGGACAAAAGTTCTTGTTTCAAAGAGCCATTGAACATGTGCTCGTCACCACGTTGGCTTGGAACGCAGCAAACTGCAGCAGAAAAAAGACTACGTCTGAGCACGTGAGGAATGAGCAACTATTGCAGGCACGACCAGTTTTATAAACTGCATCTTTGTTGTTAGAAGCATTACATCAATACACCTGTGATGGCTCGCTACGTCAGCGTAAAGGCCACGGCGCATACCTCTCGGGACTCCTTTGGTCCTTGGGCGACTGGCGCTGACAGCCCTGGTTTTGGGACCCTTCCGACGGGTGTAGACAGTCAGTCACAAGCTGCGGATGAGGAACTGCTGGACTTGTGGGATGACATCTGGTGCGGAGGCACACAAGCGGTTGTACAGCACCTTTGCATCTGTAAACAAGCGGTCTCGTCATGCTTGCTAGGCATTCCCTGTCACGAGTGCATAGGTTTCACCGAAATAGCGCAGTCAGCGAGTAGCAGCATGCACCTGCTCCCCGCCCAGAAGTTGAGTCTGCATGAGTCAGTACATCTGTTGCTACCTGTTGGACAGGGGGGTTGCGGTTTGTGCAAGCCAGGCACAATGCGCAAGGAATATATACAAGGTCACCGTTTATGCTTCACTGAGCAGTTTTCTGACACCCAGTTCTGTGTTGTCTGCAGGTTTGGTGTCAGTGGCTCTCCTGATGTGTATCCTCAGCACAGAGTGTCCAAGCTGTTGGTAGACCCCTTGGAGGGTGTGCCCATAGCTGTTGAGTCTCTAGATCTACTGAAACCGCAGCTGAATGCAGTGCCAGGCAGGCAGCAGGTGCTGTATGCAGCAGAGCCTCAGCTGCCAACTTCTCAACTATACTCTACAGGATTCAACTCAATGCAGGCTGCAAGCAAATCACCATCGCTGCAACAGCAGCTGCCAGTTGCAGCAGAGGTTGCAAAGCTCAAGCAGCCACCTACACCAGATGCTGCTGACCACCACCTACTTGTCAGCTCTGGCAGTGGGGAGGGTCAGCCAGCCCCCAGCAGTGGTGTGTCAGTACCAAGGCAGCAGCAGTCTCAGCAGCGGCAGTGTATTCCACAGACAGCTGGGTCACAGCACCAAGAGGACCCTGCCCGGGCGCCATATGTGCTCGGGACCTGGGCACAAAGACGGTATGTCATGCCGGTCAGTCAGGTACCCCAGAAAGAGCAGGGTGTTGAACAGGGTACTGCAGCAGGGTCCTTGGCACAGTTCATTCCTTCTGCATCCACCCGCTGGCAAGCGGGTAGTGCATCAGCAGAAACCGCAGAATGCAGTGGTTCCGGCAGCAGATCTGCAGCAACAGAGAACATAGCGCAGGGTGCACACGCATCGGCAGTCACAGCAGCAGAAGCTGAAGCTGCAGCTGTTGATGCAGCTAATGCAGACAGGGCCTGCCCTGGCACAGATGAAGATGATGATGAGGCAGTTATGCAGGCTGCTTGGCGCTGGCGCTTCACCAAACGCTGGCAAGCAGAGCAGACCCGTGTGCCCTTGGAACCAACTGCCAGTGTTGGGGATGGCGGTATGGAGGAAGCCCTGCAGTACCTGGCAGCTTGTGGTGAAAATAATTGGCACATATCCCGGGCAACATCAGGGGAGGCTGGCTGCACAGCAGAGTCCCGCATGTTGGGCACACTGGGCACCCCATCACTGCTCACTGCTGAGCTGCTTGTTGATGAGGGGTCCTTCTCAGCGCATGGCAGCAGCAGGGGTGGTCTCTTACAGAGCACCGAGTCTGGTGGGTTCCTCAGTCGGGAGGCCAGTCATAGTGGTGGTGCAGGTCGGGGTGAGGCTACCAGGCAGGTCTCAGGCATTACAAAGAGGGCAGCGCAGCTGCTGGCAGCACAGAGTGACATCAACAAGAAGGTCACTCAGCGGTGGGTCATGCAGGTTGTGTATTGTAGCGCTCTTGTTAGCAGTGGTGCAGCTTGCATGGTTGTCGTGCATGTTGCAGCAGTCAAAGGGTTGAGGCGGTATGTCTCGGCTGTTGGCGATATTGCCTCCTTGCAGCAAGTTTTGTGCAGCAATGTACTTTCTGTTTCTTCTTCTGCTTAGATTTGCTGTCGATTAACAGCAGCTGTGTACTGCAAGCTCCTAGCCTGGGTTAGTGTGATGCTCCCTGCCAGTGCTCATGCGTCCTGTTCTGATTATCTGTCCCATGTCAGGTGGCGTGAGGTACAGTCAGCCCAGGCGTCAGAGTTGTGGGTGGGTGCTCTTCTTGAGTCTGTGGAGGTTGATGATTGGGGCAAGTACAAGTTCCTGCTGCTGAGGATCAGAGACAGAGCAGGCAGACAGAAGCTGCTGGTGAGGGGAGCCAACTACGCCAGTGATGCCAAGCTAGTGGAGGGACTACATAGACAGGTAGGGGGCGGGTGGTGCAACAGACGTGACAATTGGGACAGCAGCGCGAATTTGATCGCAGCGTGACTGCTGAAGTCCTATGCTGTGGGTTGTGCTAGGCCAGAATAGTGCTTTTTGTGCACATACGTTACGGCATACATGGCATGAGAAGCAGGCCACGCAAGCAGGATGCTCTCTCTAGACTCTGTACTATCCTCGTGAATATCTGGTGGTTGAATCAATTGCCATGATGATGCACTGATTGTTGGCTCGTGTATGGCATGACAGATGATGGCAGTGTCTGCTGCTCACGACGTGCCTGCTGAGACGCTTGAGATTGTTGGTGGAGGTGTCATGGAGTGGAGGAGGCACAGGGACAGGCACTTGCATATATCAGGTAACAATTGGTAACAGTTGCTTTGTGTAGATCTGCAGTATCTCGACCAAGAGTCTTGTCAACCTGCACAAGTGTCTATGAAAGGCCACTTCATCGGCACAAGTACCATGAGAAGGTGCTTGAGCCGCATGTGATGTGCTATTGGCTTGAGTACCTGCATCCCTTGGGTCGCCTCTGCTGCTGCACACAGCGTTATGTCAGCTCAGCATCTGTGCATGATGCTGCAAGGGACTCCTCCAGGGGTGACCTCTGCTGTGCATGCAGCACCCTGTTGTGGAGTGCGTTGAGGCATGTTGTCAAAGTTGCTGTCGTATAAACTCGTGTCATGCTGTACTGCTGCCCACAGGTGGCTATGTCTCCCCAGCTAGTGGCCCTGGTGGCCCCTCCACAGCACCTGAAGTGATGAACCTGGCTGCTGTGCTGACCAAGCAGCACCTGCCTATGCACTACAAGGTTACAAGCGATGGCGGCAAGGCAATGTGATCAGCAGGAGCCAGCAGCGAGTTACAGAGTCTGGTCTGCCATTGGTAGCAAAGCTGTTGTTGCATCCACTGCAGCATTGTCTTTGTTGCAGGCGCAGTCTCAGTTCAGCGTGCCGCTCACACCTCTGTTGCAACTGTGAGTCTGCATGGTTGGTTGTGTGTATGGGGTCTGCATGATCATGTCATGCATCAGTAGATTCATCATGGCTAGCAGAAGTAGGTTCCTGTAGAAACTACTTATGCTAGCCTCTTGAGGACACTGCGCACACTGCATATGTTGCTGAGCTTGCAGTAGACTTGTGAGCTATCCAGCTTTCTGTGTTCTGGAGGGATAGTGGCCTGTATAGGTGGCTGTGGTCTTGAAAGCCTATGTCCTCTGTCTTTGACTTCTGCTTGCTGCATCATGAGGGAACAGCAGCAGCAGCTGTGTGGGAGGATACCTCAGTATGGCAAGCTAGCTGCAAGATGCTGAGCAGTCCCGCACTCTTGCTGCTCAATATCAGTCATAGGGTGATATACTTGATCGCACAGGGCATGAGGGTACTTGCATCACATGATTTTCAGGTCATTGTGCATCTCGCATGACTGTTCATGTTGTGCATGGCTGTTTTTGTTGTGTGAAAGCCCTGCTGAGGCCCCTCCTGGCCATCACTGCACTGTTAGCTCAAGAGTAGTGTCAGCCGATATGGTAGGTACCTATATGTCTGCAACAAATGATTGCATGCTGCAGGAAGAAGCCTCAGGTGCACATGCTGCTGTGGTCACATACTGGTGTGGTCATCTAGCGGGTAAGTTTCATAAGATGGTATGCAGTGGGGAAAGTCACCAAAGCACAGTGTGCTGTGTGGCCTTATGTCGCAGTGCTTCCATGTGAGGCACAGGCAGCCTCCAACTGCCCAAGGAGAACCTTCTTTTTCTAGTATCCAGCTTGTGCTGCATTGTTGCTTTGGGTGCATACCTTGTGTGTGTTTGTGTGGTTCTGGTCGTTTGTGTTGTGGCGCAGAATGCATCCAAGTGTGCTCGTGAACTAGAGGTGCCTGCTGCAGCGCTGGGGCTTGAGGGAGCTGAGTTTGCAGGTCCTGGATCTGACATCACGATATATTGTTTTGCAGCAGTATGTTCATCAATTGTACTGCAGCATTGTGAAAAGTTCTCTGCACTAGTTCACCACATCCACTGTGGTGGCCGACAGACAGAGGCAGCAGCAGTGGACAAGGTTGTGGTAGAGTCGAGAATGCACGGGCACCTGCCCTTGGGGAGGGTGCTTGGTTTGGACAACCTGTGACTTCATTTGCAGGCTGGAGTGATTGATCGATGCACATATGCCAATGTTGTTGCTTCATGTCTGCAGCAGTGTTGTCAGCAGCAATGACACTTGTGATGCAAAGAGTCTCTGTGCTGTTAACATGTTGCTCATCAGCAGACTTCATTGGCTTCATGGAGAGTTGTATGATGCTTTGATTGCAATGGATGTTTCAATTTGAAGCACACTGAGGGCTTGTGTTGTGGCTGCTTGCCATGTATGTTCAAGGTGTCAGCTAGCCCGCATGACTCCTGTCTTGTTTGTACCTGTGTCTGGGCTCGTCCGTGTCAGGCTGGGTTGGTGGAAGCGTATCATCTGTGGCGTGTGTGTGGCTCCTCTGTGGATTCTGGCCATAGAGATGTATTGGCTGAGCTATTAACAGGTTGCGTATGTTGTCTTCACTATGCCAAGAGTAAAGGTGCAGAGTGTGCTTCACAGAGCTCTTGTGTCCATCAGTGTCTAGCTGCCTGTGCATCCATGGTGTATTGTTGTCTGGCTTTTGATGTCCTACATGCACACATATTGTCCCTGCACGAGTGGAGTAGGCTGCTTGGGTTGCCTGTGAACAGGATCGCTGTACTGCAGCTGCTTGGGCGTATCAGGCCTGCTATGGCCAGCAGCACACAAGCAGTGACACAACAACCATGTGTACTGCTGCAATGCACAGCTCTTGCATGTGGTTACAGGCGGCAGCAGGGTCATGTCATCAGGTTAATGTAAGGATTTGGAATATGTCAGTGCAGTCGCAGGAGCATGCTGTCATGAGCATGTGCCATTGTTGAGCAAGACACATATGTGATGTGGCCAATGAAAGGTGTTATCAATGTTTTACAGAATGATGTGGCTATTGACATATTTCATCGATGTTGTACAGAGCGGTATTAGGCAGTGTTCTCTGGTCAGCTTAACCTTATCTATGCTGGGGGATGTTGTGTCTTCTTGAATCCTGGAAATCAGGGCAGCAGCTTCTGCTGCTTTCATCATACACCTCCGCTTCTGTCATGTGTCCTGTGCTGTTACCAGTGCAGTTCTGATCAAAGCAAAGTACCTTATGCGTGAAGAGATATGTCAGTAGAAAGGATGCAGTGTGTCCCATCTGCAGGTCAGGGTAAGTTCACCCTAGCTTTGCCTTTAGTGTTTGTTTGCGGTACATGCTGCATTACTTGTGCATCAAGCAGTACAAGCATGTCACGTAAGCAGTACAAGCATGTGGGAGACTGCATGTCCTATCATTGGTGGTTGGTGTGACAGCCTGTACATGCATGATGCAGGGCAGGAGGTTTTGAATCCTGTTCGACTTGACTCGTGTTGCCAGTAAGGAAATTGTCGGGTGCGGTGCTGCTGGTTGTGTTGCTGCCTTCTGTACTTCCGACTGCTTGATTGCTGGTTGGTATAATGCATAATATGTGTTGCTTGGCGCTGTTGCTCTATGGTCAAAATGGACAAGGCTGTCGAGGCACCATTTGAGCTTGCTGGGTAGTGGGCAGCTAATGATGTCCCTGCAGTCCCTTGCAGAGACAGCAACAGTCTTGCTAAACATTCTTTCTGATCTGGCAGGCTTGATTGTCCCAGATCGTCTGGTTATGCCCTCTTGTGCGCAGATGCCGTGACCGCTGCATGCATCTCTGATGTTTGAGATAGGTGCCACAACCCCAGCAAGGCAGCTGTTATCATATCTGTAAAGGATGTGTAGATGCTTGTGGTGTTGCCATTAACTTCCCTGGGCCACTGGTTCTAAAATGTGTGCTGTGTTGCAGATACTGCTTCGAAGTCGTGGTGATGCGACCATCTATGGTGGATATGTATATCATATGCATACACCATACATGCTATATAGTATATGGTGTGGCCTAGCAATAGCTTCAGCAGCTTCACTCATTAAAGCACCATCAGTACCTAGCCAGCAATACCATGATTAGGCAGTCATTGCACCTTGGTTTGCAGTCCACACCTGACAGCATTACCTGTGCTGACACAAGGGGTTATCAGTGGGCAAACTGCGGCCAGCAGCTGCTTGCTTCACAGCTACTGAGCAGGATCTCATGACAGAGTATGTGTGTGCTACACATAGGGACACAGTCCCTTGAGCCTTCTCAGCGAGTTGTTTGGTCTGATAGCTTCATCTGTTCCAACATCCAACAGTGATTCACTATTGCAGAGGAACCCGGACAAGTCTTAGATGCATATGTCTTTGAAATCTGTACGTACTGTGCATATTGATCCCTGGCACTTTGGCTTACAGCCTGCAGGATGTTGCAGAAGGGGCTTAGATCAGTTTGAGCCACTGCTCTGATCGTCCCATTCAAGGGTGTTTGGGTGGCCGTGCACGTTGCGAGTTGCCAGCTGAGAGAAATAGTTGTGTCAAGATTGTGTATCAGCATGATTGCAATCAGTACATCAATACTGGTGTGGGCGGCTTAGTGGTGCACATGTGCTGGAAGGCTGATGCTCTTATTACTGGAGTAACTTGGGGTACCGTAGTAATCATGGCCAGGTAACATAGCCAGGTAAATGACAAACTCTCTATTGGGAAGCAGGATTCATGTATGATGCTGTCCAGGAATGCAATCTACTATGGCAGGTTAGATAGCGGTACCAGGGGTCGCAGCTTCGTCGTCCGAAACGTTTCGAAGGCGCCGAAGGCGGCTTTGAAACGAAGATTTTCAGGGCCGATCGTCCGTCCAGACGATTGAAATCATGGTCATCGCACTGGTGGGACGATGGTTGGGGTCTGTTTTACCCCTTCGAAACGAAAACTCTCGACGGCCCATCGTCCAGCTGGACGATAACCCGCAGCGGAAGATGCGAACCCTGAGCGGTACCTAGTAGGGCTATGAAGGTCTTCATGGCAAACAAACAAGTTAACCCACTCTTGCCATACGGCCCTTGGGCAGTAATTCCCTGAGGGACATCCAATAGAATGCCAACAGGTGCTCTCAGAGAGCCAAATCATGGTACACCTGAATAGATAGTTCATGCGACAACTTGCCCATTGAATAGCTATAGATCATCATCATCACAGCTTTTAAGCCAAGGCCCTTCTACTCAAGAGACTGCACAATGCACCAAAAGAGGGCTCTGCACACATTCAGGCAAGCTGTTTTGTTATGATGATATTTCTCATCATGATCAGCAACGCGTTCCAACTGAGGCTCAGTGCGTCACTTCCGGGAGATCAGTGACTTGGAAGCGTTTCATGTCTTCAACTCTGTAAAGCTTTAGGGCGGGCATTGTGTGCATCTCTGCTCGAGGTGTGCACTGAGCTGTTGCCAAGGAGATGACGGGCAATCGTCCTCCTCAAGCACACGAGTATACCAAGGATATATCCACTGGGAAAAGGTAGCCTTGAGTTACCTTCTGCAAGCAATGCTCTCACCTCGCTGCACTAGCCATATTCCCCTTTATGACACACTCTGTATGCAAGCTGATCTCCAACCTTGCTGTGTACTAGAGATCAGAGCTACAGCAGCTCTTCACACACAGATCGAACTCTGCGCACTTGAGGTGCAGGCAAGTAATTTCAATCATGGATACAACCAGCATGCACAGACAATCTCTGCGTGGTGCCCAAAGTTAATTAGATCACAAACCAATTTCATGCACGATGCCACCATCTGTGCACACTCCTCTAGCATGCAAGACCGTCTAGTAGTACTGCCCTTTGATCACTTGTTGGAATCAGCAGCCAGGGGGCCAACTGTACATGCACCAGTATGCTGTACTTGTGAAAGGCTTGCAAAGGCTCCATACCAATACCATCAAAAGCAGCTGATA
>LWCB01013811.1:0-10556 GCA_001630525.1 Coelastrella sp. M60 | reverse complement strand
CTGTCTGCAGTGCACAAGTAACAGCAGGACTCCACCCATTCTCCAGCATTAGGCACACCCACTCAACAGATTTGAATTCTGATGAATGTTGCAGCCTTGTGGACTGCGAATATCCTGTGGTCTTGGCAGCATGCAATGACTTCAGCAGACACCAGCTGCCAAGGAGACTCCCCAACACTGGCCGTGATGAACCCACAAGATATGTCCGACACACAACAAAACACGTAGACGTAAGCGTACTTACGAACTTGCAAGGGGGTGAAGACTAGGATGAAGCTATGGGGAGTCACAGATGCAGGACATGATGCAGATAGTAGACTGTACCAAGCTTACATCGGCACAATCACGCCAATGCCAGCAGAGGCATCCGTTCCTTGTGAGTTGGCCCACTACTGTAACATATGACACCATGCATGTGCCTATCCACAACTGACAAGGCAGGCGTTACTTGAGCTACCATTCTAGATGGCCTTGGGGCACCAAAGCTCACAACGCAGAGCTGTAGTCTCAAATATTCAATACCTAAACAACAAGGAAACTGCAATGCTGCAGCGTAATCAACCATCACCTGTATAACCATGCCTCAAGCAATGGCCAAGAGTGTGTTGCTGCTCACCGACACATGCCACCAAGACCTAATACGTGGCACCTCCAAGTGATACACTTTGCAATCTTCTGTTGCCTCAGCTTCTGAAAGATGTGGCGAAAGGGGACAGGAACACTCAACAAAACCTCAACAGTGCAAGCAAAAGGGTAGCCTAGCAGACCAACAAGTCCGCAATGGTGTTGCACCACATCCTCTCAATGCATCATTCGCAACCTACGATTCCAACAAGTGTAGACACGATTTCCAGCGGACATATGATGCCCAAAGCAGAAGCACAAGGGTCAGCAGATGCAATATCAGGACCTGCCGACTCCATACCAAGCCCTCTGCATCCTGCAAGCCCAGACCGACTGCAAGGGATCAACCACTCCCAGACGCATGCCATATTGAAGCTACATGATCAACAGCCAATGCGGAAACAAGAGTCATAGACTGCCTGTCAGCAAGCGGCCAACACAGTGCACCTGCCTGTGAATCAGGCCACAACCCTGCAACCCCCAACTCAACATTCATGCTTGCTTGACTGCATGTACTTTTTGGTTCACCAAGCAGCACAAGCCTGCCTGCAGATACCAACATACTTGCAAGACTGCAAAGAACAACCACCGACCCTCACAAGCTGGCAAAACATGCAAGTTCATCTTCTACAACTGTTCAAAACTCCCCTGACAGCTGCAGCAGATGCTGCTGAACCACCTGCTGCGCCTGCTGATCGAACTGCAGCTGCTGCAGCGCATTGTTGCCCATGCTTACTGCCCGGCGCTGCATCACATTGTTGCTCATGTTTCCTGCAGGTCGAGGTGCCAGGGGCAGGGTGACACTCAACGGGGGCAGTGTGGTGCTGGCTGACAACTTGACTTGCTGCTGTTGGTGCTGATGGGTCGCAGGCATGCATTCGTACGGCGTAGAAGCCGATACATTGGGGCCGCCACCTGCATTGAGCATGAGTGGCTGTGACAACATGTACTGCTGCTGTGAGTGCAGGACCTGGCTGTGACTGCTACTAGCCGCCAGATTCATGTGCGGCAGTGGCTCGCTGCCACTGTGTGCAGACATGTTTGACAATCCCATCTGCTGCTGTGCGTATGAAAGCCCTGCATACGCTGCAGCTTGCTCCTGTTGGATTTGCAGCTGCTGCAGCTGCTGCTGTAGCTGCATCTGATGCACCATGTACGGGCTGAGGTCCACGCTGTTGTGCCTGGAATCTCCACTGCTTGCTGTAAGCCTGCCAAACTGTAGTTCGAAGCTGCCACTCCTACTGTTGCTGCATTGGGATTGCAGGTAGCTGTTACTGTTAAAGAAATGTTGGTTTGCAAGCTGCTGAGTGGGTGGTGGGGGTGGAGGGGGCTGTGGGGAAGAATACAAGCAAGATCCAAGTGCCATACTGGGCATGGTAGGACTGCAGCTCGCAACATGGGGACTCGATGCCAAGCAGCCATATGCAGGCAAGCTCAATGAAGGTTCTAAGCCAGTAACATGTGGTGGAAGGTTGCCCAGTTGTGCTGTGAAGCTGGTCTGCAGGGACTGAGCTCGTGTGACCTGGCATCCTTCTACCGAACCACGTCCTGTCTGCTGTGGATGGTTCACGATGTCCGCTGAAAAACGGCGGGTGCGAGCTGTGGGTGACGCCACGCTCCCTGATGCTGAAGTTTGACCATTGCTGACTGCATTAAACTGCTCTGCAACAGCTGCGAGGTTGGTGCGCAATTGGTTGTTGCGCATCTCCCGGGGAACACAGGCAAAAGGGTTCTTGTTGCTGCTGCTGACATGTCTAGTAGCGTTTGGCTTGGCGCCGCTGCCGCTTGATCGCTGTACTAGTGAAGGAGGTGCCTCGAGGGGTACTGGCACTTGTGAAAACTGGGGCAAGCCCTCAGCGCAACTGACATCAAGATCATCTTGCATGCTTGGAATCACCATTGTGTGCGATAGCCCGGCTTTTGGTGCTGGAGTTTCGTTGGTTGGGCCCCCGATAAGCTGTTTGCAGCGGCACGCTGCGCCGCGACTGGTTTGGTGATTGAATGATGATGATCAATATGGTTTCTACCCAATGGAAACAACTGGAGCGCAGGGGGGCACGCAAGCTGCGATGTTGAAAAAGGTGAGTATCGGCACACCTGCAAACAGCACAGCACCATGACCAGGCATGCTTGCAGTGTATCGAATGACTTTAAAGCTTTTATACTTAAAATGACAGCTGCCAGAAAACAGCCCAACATATCCCGACACCAAAGCAAAGGTTGGGCCTGCAAATCAGATGCTTACCACAATTGCTGTACACAAGCTTGAAATGATGAGCTATGAACTGCCTAGGGGACGTATGATTCTGCTTTTAGGATACACTGCACTTGCACTGTACTGTAGTATATCGCCGTTATCGCGAACATGTGCTGCAACGGAAAAGCTAAGAAGTCATTTGTTGTTCTTGCAACGATTGAGGCCGCGATGGAGACACAAGGCTATCTGACCTATCGGGTGCAGGGTACCGGGTGTCATAACTCGAAGTCATTGATCGGACGATTCGGCTGGCCTCACGTACACAAGGCTTCAGAGACGCCCCACATTGCGGATCAGACTACCTAAAGTGAGTGTAGTGCTCAGAGCTGATTGCTGTCAGCCTATCGCGTCCCCGTGGTCGCAGTTCAATCTCTTTTTGCCTCGTGCTTTTGCCTCGAACACAGTTGCAGCATACATCAACCACGGTTGCTGGATATGTAAATTTGAATAACACTGTAGGGTTCACGGCTATCTATACACCACTGTTCACTGCCAGGTGACCTTCAAGTACCTAACGTGCAGTGCAGCTGACCAGCTGCTTCCCGCGTTATTCGCCTTAAGCATCAAGCGCTAAGGTGGATAGTATACTGCTTAGGCTACTCGGAGTGTCAAATGTCAGCGCGCGAGTAGTATGCCGTCCTGAATCCCGCCAACCTGTACAGTATATGCTCTGGCCAGCCAAGCTACTGTCTTTGACTCTGGACAGACGTATGCGGTACAATACACACTAGTTTGAGCACTGATCGCAATAGCACTGGTCCTTCAGTCTTTGAAGCGCAAGAGCAGCAGACGTTCTAGCCCACATCTGGCCCAGGGGTACTGATGTCGCAGCAATGAATTCAACACCTAGGTGGTTGCAGTTCCTGCAGCTCTGTTGGTAGCGAGGCTCTTGGTACCCATGTGCACCATGCATTCAGAGTGACAATATTGGGCACGTAATAACCAACAACAAATGCAACAAATGCCATGGCAGCAGCTGGCCTGACTCATTACGCAAATCATTCCGTACCGGATACGGTATGATTGTGATAATCATACCGTGACAGGGCCATCTACCTGACAGTGTGGTACTGTAACACAGTATGTGCCTTACATCAACACTACATGCTGCTGGGAACAAGACTGAGGATAATCAGATTCTGCCTTACTAAGTAACAAGCACAGTCATCTGATAATGTCAAACTGAGCAACAGCTGCCATTGGGCCCAATTTTGGCATGGACAACCTGCTCACGTAGGCTGGGACAAGGTCGTAGCAGTGTCAACTTGTGCACGCTGGTGTGCTACATCAAGACAGTATGATAGACTGAACTTGTAGTGGTTGCATTCAGGGACACTTGTCCTAGCTGAAATGCCGTAATACATGCAGCCGACGGTCTCAACGCTCGAAGATTGATGAAAGGCCACAACTTCTTCGCAATCTGTCCTTCTCTCTCAATGCATGACGACCTTCCAAGCTCATGATGCATGCCACGACAACATGCTGTCAGTGCACTGATGATGCCTGTCTTAAGCGAGCAGCTTGCTGCCACTTGGCACGAATGATTCTTGTATTTCTTCATGTCCTTGTGGCCCCTGTGCGGCACAGGCAATAACAAGGCATTACTCGTGTGCTAGCAAACAGAGACGCAAGCACTTTTCATGACATGTAACAGGACATAACACTCATCATGCAACTGTTGCCACAGAGATATCAACAGAGAAACCAGCGTGACCTGGCTTGTTCACCAACATGCACACAATGATAACAATAAAGGCACACAAACAGTGCAGTACATGCAGATTTCCTCCAACCACAATGCAGTGCTCAGTGAGATAGCAACACTATGGTGGCGATACCATCGTCATTCGGAGTGCAATAAACCACCTCCTCACATACCATAAGATCGACAGGTGTGAACAGGCCCTTTATGCGGCATAAACAATTTGACACATACCACAAGACTGACAAGATTGATCAAAGTACACAAACTGCATCGGTATGGCTCGTGTGACCACATGCAAGCCTTGGGCGTTGATAGCTAATGCTTCAGCAGCTAATCAAAGTACATGACAGTGTGCAACTTGCATCTGCCACAGGCAGATTACAGGTTACCCGGTTGAGAAAGTACAGGAAAAAAGAGGTACAGGAATCAAGTACTTATTTGGTCCTTCTGGAGAAAACAGATCAACTTAATCTCGAAACCAACGGACAGGATCATGATCTGATCAGGTTGATGATCGTTCTATATCTGGTTCATCACCCAGACTCATTAGCATCATAACCCGGAAGAGTGAAGTGTCTGATGTCGTCAGTACCAAATACCCATTTGGGATAACAACACAGCTGAACTCAGCTGAAGTACAATGAAACAAACATCTCTCGTTGAGCATATTGGATCAACAATCCAACACTCTGGAAGACTAAGTCTGTGACACTCAGCACTATCAACAGAATCACATTATCTTTCATAGCATATCCCAGCTTCCTATGTCAGTGATGTCTAAGCTCTGCTGATGATGCCAACAAGCCAACAGCAACACCATAACAGGCCACCTGACCCACAACCAGCAACCTGCTCAACCATGTTCCCTGCTTGTATTCCTTAAACCGCACAAAACCCCAAACCACCCCGACCACAGGATACGCCATAACCAACATACAAGCAGCGTAACCAGCCGTTTGCCCGCCCATAAATTGAGTGAAGTCTCCTGCACCGGCCAGTACGCCCGAAAGCATCGCCAGCCACCGGCCGTCATTATCTGTTATGTAACGTGTTATAGAGGATGCTGCGGTACCGAGCGGTGGGCGGTACAGGAAAATAACATTGATAATAACAGATAGGGCTGTGAAACCAGCAGAGAAATAGAATGCTGCTGTGTAGACTGAGAGAGGAGGAACTTCAGCTGGAAGGAGTTTGAAAGGGTCGGTAGCTGCGATCTGGAATGCTGGTAAAAACAGAGAATAGACAATACCACCTGTGGTAATAGTAGCAGCAGCAGCAGCAGTAGGACATGAATCACACACAGATGACAAAAATGTAGGTTTACTGAATGGTAGATGGACCAGGTCTTACTGCATCATCACAGAGCCAGACCTATGTCCTCCCTCTTGTCTGTTACTGTAACTCAGCATACTCTACCACAACAACAATTATTGGCATCATATGCTTAGATTTCTATGCAAGACTGCTGTCATTGGTGACTGCTGAACTGTGGTGAAGAATCCATGCAAAGCTGCTTCAACAGGTGCCAATTCCATCAGGTGTATGTTTCAGCTTACCTGTCACAGCAATGCCAAGGCCAAAGAATCTTGATCGTCCAGTAATATGGATAGATCGCTGCCGTTGTAACTTCACACCAGCTGCTGCTGCCAATTGCTGCTGCTCCTGCTGCTGCTCTACATCGACAATGCAGTCATCTATGGACTTGCATTGGCTGCTGCTGTTGCTGCTGAGTGTGGGATTGCAGGCACGTGCAGAATCATCCTGCATTGCCGCTGCCGCTGCCGGCGCTGCTGCTGCTGCTGCAGGCAACCTTACTGCCCGCTGCTGCTGCTGCTCGTTCTTGGACTTGGCAGCATGACCTACCAAGTGCGCTGCAGACCCTAGTGCTATAGCTAGAGCTGCGAATGCCATACCAGGGAATACAAGCTGCGGCTTGTTGATTCCGCCATCCAAGAAATATGCCACTATAACACCGATGATAACAGTTAGAGAATTGAGCACTGGTGGCCCAATGCTAAGCCCTAACATTGCTGTTGCATACTGTATTGCAAGATCGCCAATAGCACAGCAGAAGCCTCCTGCTATTGCAAATGCAACAAGTTGTCCGTTTGGCTGCCGTAACTGGTCAAAGAAGTTCATGGACATGTATGGTCCTTGTCCATGTGCTGCTGCTGCTGCTGCTGCTGCTGCTGGAGTAGGTGGTCCCAGTTGTCCAAGGGTCATGGCTGCCAGTGTTATGAATGCTAAGTATGTTAGTGCATAGTCCAGAAAGATGTGCGAGGGAAGTTTGCCGCGCTGCTCGATGAGATTCCAGACAGCTGGCCATCTGAAGCATTGGTAGAGAAGAACAAATGAGTTACGCTGTAGTACAAGTCATGTACAAGCGGCATGGTGGAAAGCACAATGCTGAATGAGCCTTTGCACGCTGCTTGTGGTAATTGAATATAGAAACAACACAACAAAGCACAACGTGCATCAACCACTGTCCGCTAGAAACGCAGTGACGAGAATTAGCAGACACACTCATTCACTGCAGTTATGAAGGGTGAAGGTGGTGTGAGGATAATATGACAGACGTAACTGCTGTGATATACAGTGTCCTTACGTTCCCAGTAGAAATATTCCTACGACCATGAGGCCTATAGCCTCAGGAACAGTGCTGATCATCAACATCCTGGCCTGGCACTTAGAGATGTGTGATCAAGATTGATGCGTTCAACCACACTGCTGATTAACACTGGTCGGAATGTTCAAACAGTTTATTTTGTAGATAATCTGTTTTGGATGCATGTTCAGAGCTGCTCATGACAGCAACGGCAATTACCAGGATTGCGTGATTTCGCTCAAGGCGCTGCCTGACTTTTCACGACAGGCTATGCATGTTTTGACACACCACATGATGAGGCTTCACTGTTCAAAGATGTGTTACGAGGGTGATACCAATCCAAAGAGCAGTTCTCCATGAGCGGTCTAGGCGGTCTCCGTGTCTCATTTGTTTACCATCTGTGCAGGTGCTTGCTGCCTCCGATGGGCGTAACATACCTTGATGTTTTTACCTCGTATATGTTATGGACTCAATTGTGGCAGGCGGAAATGGCGCGCGCCCGTCTTGCCCCGCGCAACTGCTGTCACTGGGAGAGCTGCTGCTGCTATACCTTTGCAAACGAGTTAGCCATGCAGCATGAAAGCTTGGTGACCTATACGACGAGGTTCGCCACGCTACAGACACAAACCTGACACCCATATGCCCACGTGGTCAGTGCACTGATCAGGTTGTTAAACTTTGTAAGTGCAGCTGCAACATTAACTGGCAGGGAAATAACAGTAAACCAGGTGCTGCATTGCAAGCAGTACACCTTCATGCTGGCGCGGATGCCTCCAAACCATCGCTGTCCACAATTCATACGTGGAGCCAATACTGGCCAACCAACCTGGACTTGCCAGGAAGGACCGTTGCACAACATTACTGTCTTAAGCAGTCGACCGCAGGTGTGGCAGCTGAAGATGCTCAGGCCGTGGTTTCCACAGTGTTCCACGAGCAGCAGAGTGTCAGCCCCTCGACTCACTGTGCTTCCCCATCTGAGCTGCCTTTTGATTACTGTTACTGCAGGCATCAGATAGCCCCTACACTGCACTGCACTAAATACACGATCTTCCAAATGCTTGTCCATATGATCTTCCATGCACCAAAGCAATTGTCATAGCAACCTATCAGGTAAGACATCGAGACCAACTGCTACTGCTATGATTGAATATATCCTGAAGCTGATGGTTTCAAGCTGATCAGCAAATTCAAGACACTTGTCTCAACTGCTCTAGCTGCTGCCATTGGCTGCTGTAGCGGCTGGCTGAGGAGGTTCGCTGGTCATGCTTGCCGGCCGAGGTGAGATGTCAGCAGGCTTGTAGTACTGCACATATAACAAGAAATAACAACATAACAAGCATTATGACAGTGTGACGTGACAATGTCAGCATTGCTACATTACTCACAGCTTACTCATAGGTTGGTACTATGCAAAAAGCAAACAAGCTATAGCTTGTAGATATCTTCGAAAGGACACACTGAGAGATATGATTTGACAAGAGACAGCTTACTTTCATCCCATCATGACCGGAAGTGCTGCAAAATCGGCCAGTGTTGTTGCTGCTGCTGCTGCATATGACACTACTGCTGCTGCTGCATATGGCAATATTGCATACCTGAGGGATTAGTTCATCTCTTGTGACCCAGAGGTTGTATGATCCAAATGCTTGTCCATGGAAATGATCAGGATCCTTGAATCCGCCATCTAGCCAGGGCAGCTTGCCATCAGGAGCATGGCTGCGAAGCTGCAGATTTTGCAGGAGAAAACAAACTTTTAGGCCTAGGGTCTGGTATGCTACTAGACTAGTGCAGTGGAGTACAGAACTTGTGTACAACAGTTTGTTTAAATCTGGTTGAGTCTGTTTAGCAGGTGTAACCGCTGTACTCCCTACCATTGAGCATTACTCAGATAATCAAACCAACATAGTGCATACGCACACATATTCAGTATGCCCTTTAAAAGATCGCCACAACATTTTACAAGTAAAGGTATCAGGATGGCGAATACTGCTACCCATGCTTACCTCACTCTCAACCTCTGCAGCCAGTGTGTTTTCAGCAGGTCCCATGGCGCCTGGCCTCAGCCTAGCAGCAACCAGAAGTGCTTCAGTAGCATCTGGGTAGAACTGCAGTGCCTTGAAACTCTTCAATAAACTGCCAACAACGTCCTTCAAGTCGTCATCGCTGAGAGCCTTCAAGCGATCCTCATGTATGCAGCGAGCAAGCGTCACGAAGAGATCGCCACGATCAACCTACGAGCAGACAGTTTGCGACATATCATTGACCAGGACACTTGAAGAATGGATAGTCTTGTATTTGCGCGAGAGCATCATATAATTGATGCAAACAGAGACACAGCAACCCACTGGGCCAACATGTCTGTTGAACCAGTTGCCCCCTTACCTCATACTTAGCATATGCAGCAAACAAAGCAGCTATGTCTGTCAAAGGGACGGTGTTTGGTGCCAGGTAGTGGTTGCAGTAGGTGATGCTGTCAGCGGCATCATCCCACATCGCCTGGTCAAAGTAGTCATTGGCAGCGTAAGCGGGGATGATCTTGGCCAAGCCTGGGGTCTCAAACTCGGTGAAACGCGCCTGCAAAGAAGCAGAAGACAAACGCAATAACCTCAGCAATTGACGCACACAACACTTCGTGTGCACAAGTCCGCTATTTGAATCGACAGTCGGCTTCATAACAATGTAAGATGCTGCTATCCAGGCACTATATCTGCAGAACAACATCGCCTGAGGATGGTATGTGTAACAAGATCTCAAAGTGTTGCAGTCGTCCGTTGTCCCTACCTTGATGATATTAGCAAACTGCTCAAACAACTGCCTATCATACCGGCCCACACTTTGTAGAGCTGGCACCAGAGCCTCAATATCGGATGGCTCAAGCTTTGACACAGATGCCTGCAAATACGGGGTAACAGATACAAGCAAGGTGACCATTGATCATATCAAGCTTAAGAACAGCTGTTTGCAGGTGCAATGAAATCGATGAACAAGAAGCACTAAAGCTCTGCTGACAAGTGTAATATCAGCAGAACTCAGTTGCTCCTTGTGCATTGATTCAAGTCACCAAATCTCTCAACAAGTAAAACATGTTCCTCAGCACTAACGTTCTCAGCAAGTAACAAAGGGTCATAGCTAAAAGCATGGTGCCATCATTGCATGCACAAACAAGTCATGGCTTTGCTTGATGACAGGAAGAAAACTCCTGGTCATGTGTCTGTGCAAACGGCAGGTGCACAGACAAGTAAACATCAGCTGTTTTCCTGTCACCAATGAAGCCAGAGAAATGCTTTCCACATGTGCTGAGCTTGGGATGAGCTTGGGGCAACAGGACTGCAAGTTTGCTACATAATGGATACCCCCTGGACATT
>LWCB01013799.1:0-38055 GCA_001630525.1 Coelastrella sp. M60 | reverse complement strand
AATGGTTGGCAGATGTCATTGACAGCACTACACTGTTTGCCCAGATACCCTCGATCAGTAGCCTTTGCCTAGAAGGCTACCCCAGAGGGGTTGATGTATCTTGTGGTATGGCTGGCTCAGCCAGCCGTTTGTATCTACCCAAGGGCCTCGTGGCCGGAGTGGGTGTTGCTACTACTACTACTTGCTGCATGAGCCAAATCTCCTTTCACACTCTGCATATTGTGAGTCCTGGTCAAGTTGTCTGACTTCAATCAAGGTGTTTCCAGCCACAATCAAGTTAGCGAGGCTGAATTGTCAGCACTGGGCCAGTAGGAACTTACCAGACAGAAAAGCAAGTGCACCCAACACGCCACATTGACTGGCGATGTGCAATTCAACATAGCGTTTGTTTACACGTCCTCAAGACATGCCCATATGCACAGCATCCAGTTTGGACATTGAGGGCAGTGACACAAAAGTGACCACGACGGTGAAATGTACTTGAACAGACTCTTGCAGCATAGCAATAGAGGTAGTAGTCAGCTTATGCTGTGTCATCGCAGTATGCACGAGCACTCGCATTGCAACGAGCCAGCAGAATACGCTGCAAGTGCAGTCCTGAGAGACAACAGCAATACAACACCAAGCACAGAAGCTATAGATCGGCAATACCAAGCCAAACATAGCCGCGCAGATAGGTAATAGAAGTCGCTGCTTTGAGCCATAGCCTCTTTGGTATTCTCAGACTGCTTACAGCACAATCAAAACTGCATGCACCTAGAGGCAAGACTGGCTTACACGACATAAAGAGACCTTCCCGCCATGTAATACAACAACATATCATGTGGTGCATGATGTCAACATTAACTGCAACAAATGTCACGACTTGTGTAAATCTTGACGGCAATTGTAACGAGTATTACCCAGGAGCAGGCGATATCCTCACAGTGCAAGACACACGCGGTCACAGCAACACGGCTCTTGCATCGACAGCATGCGACACAACAATTATGTCTGTGCCTGCAAGTTCCACATCCTTGAACAAGATATGCCTCGTGCAGCACCATGCGACACTGCACACATCAAGCACAGCCTTCCAAGCCACACCACTACCAAGTAGAGAACAACACACAATGTGACAGAACCACGAAACACGAGTCCTACAGGTGCTGCTTTGCAACAGCACACTGGACAACATTTCATGAAAGCTCCCACCCTGTGTCCATGCCTTGGTTGCAATTTATTCATCAAACAAGCTCCAGCAGCCCTGCCAACATTTTGGCACTGGGCATCACAGGGCCCTGTTAAAAGCTGGTGCGTCAACATGCCGTGGTGCAGTAGGCAGCAAGCAAGGAGCACCAAGGGGCAGTTGCTGACGCATGGCAGCAGTACAGAACACAAAAACCAGAGGGACAGAAACAAGCTTATGCCGCCCCGAGGGCACGGTGGCTCACAATGTTCATACATCTGTGCTTTGTGGACCACTGATACAACAACACCAACCATTGATTCAGCAATTCATCGGTGCTCTGGTAGCATTCTGCTGCCCTTAAGAGCGTTTTATGTTCTAATACTAGTGTACAAACACCATCAGGCAACCTTGGAACTGCCACGTGTGCACACGGGCGCTAGGACCACAGGACTACACATACATCTGCTGGACCCTGGCAATGATGCATGCCCGACGGGAAATGCCCAGCGCCTGTCGCTTGCACTGTTTGTGGGCATGTCAACACAAATGGTGCACAAATGTATGATGACGCAGGCAATGGGCTGCATTGGTGTATGTATAACATGACGCACAACTAAACATGCCCAGTGAGCCTGTTCTGCATTGGCTTTTGATGCAGGTAACACACAATATCACATGTTGGATGATACATGACAGACCAGAGGCAACGGAGAAAAATGCAGTGTACAAAAACATGCCTTGTTCAGCGTTCAAGCAATACAAGCATATGGAATCCCAAACAACAACCTGTACCCGAAAACTGTATGAGAACCCTGCAGAAACTTTGTGTGAAATTTGTCAGCAGCAGTGCAACCCCTACTTTTTTCTGAGCGATGCATGTTCACCAATGTAAGTCAGCTCACTGCACAAACGGGCACCTGTATACTCTCTCTGCAAGGGGCCAATGTGTAAAAGTACCAGGGATGACACAGGTGCGCAAGAACCCTTATAATGGTGGATGCAGCAACCTGGACTTCAACACGACCCAGCACTTCCAGCCCATCTGCCAGTTCTACTGTCAAAGCCACACACCCTGCTTAACACAGAGCAACCACCATCCCAAACAATACATGCTGGGTTGTTGGCCAAGAAACTTGCCCAAAACTGCAAGCCATCAAGCACTCCCTTGCAAAATGTTTGGAGGCTGGCATCCCAGTGCACCCAAACAAAACAACAAATCTGCAAGTGAAATGTATCGACATAACAATTTTGATAGCGGTAGCAGAAAGTTCTGGCCTGCTGGTTCAACACAGAGGAGTTAGCTTCTGATCAACAACCACATCGCATGAATGGATGGTTGCGGAATACGATGCAAGTCACATGGATCATGCAGACTACTATGTGCCATCTGTCAGTGTCCTGCGACAGACAAGATCCTAGTACAATGCAAGGTAGACCAGCCAAAGGCAGCGACAACACCATCCACAACAAGGTGGGTGGACAGCCCCAACAGCTATATCAATACGTTTTGCAGGCAAAAAAATATGATGGAGCCCTTGGCGATCTGCAACAGACAAAAGCAACGACACCACAAGTACGCACTGCACCACCAACGACGCTTGCAGTACACCCTTCCCGTACAAAAACAGCAACATCGTATCATCTGCTGGCACCCATAGCCATTGCTTTTGCCAACAGATGCTTAGTTATACCTGCAGTAGCCAGCACAATGCCGCCAAGCCTCTGCAACACATGGGGCAAGTGGGTGACTGCCTTGCAGTATTCAGTATCTTGCAATATCAGATTTGTAACACCGTGATCTCATTTGAGTTTGGTAGCTGTTTCCGAGCTGCACACACATTCCAGACAACATTGTACAACAATATGACAGGACACAGCGATCAATATCCGCCACAGAATCAAGACTACAAACAGCTGGCTGTGGCGAGTCCACAAACCACAACAGACAACAAGGTGGCTGGCAAAGGAGCATCTTGGCAGACAACAAACCCCTCGCCCAATGACCACAGTAGGAACACTATTCTCAGACTCCCATTCTCAACTCCAGCCATGGCAAAGCAGCAAAACAGTTCATGCAGTTCACTGCTGGGCACTGTGTAGTCTGTTCAAGGCTACTGTGGAAGACCAGACACAGGAACCAAGTCCACATGCCTCTTTGCGCTGATGCCCAGGGCGACGATACTCCCCTACCCTCAACTAGCCATATCACACCACTGAAGGGCATAACCCTAATCACCGAACCATGCCTGCATAGGTACGCAGCACTCCTATATCCAGAAAGCTTTATAGCTGTAGTAGCAGCAATCCTGGTAACTGCGAAAGATTGTCTTTAACCCACACACAGCTGTCACTGGTCTTGACACAGCTTTCACTGATCAAACATACTGCATCCACCTGACCAAAGAGGCACATCCACTTGAGGTTGCACACATGCGCATGTGGAACCACACCCCCCTGTAGCGGTGAAAATTACTTGAAGCTTCTGCCTGCGTTTGCTCAATGTAGGCCCCGCCAGGTGTAGTGTAGTACTGCACAAGCAGCTTGACATGCACCACCTAACACCCAGCAGGAACTGCACCCAGGCTGATGTACTGCATAGACTGCAGTTGACTTACCAACTGCTGCAACTGACCTACTTGAGCACGCAGGGCAGCATTTTCCACCTGCATACACAGATGGTGACACATCCAGGGTTCTTCATGAGCGCAGCCTACGACTGCCCAACAGCATACTGAACACTCCTGTTGCTGGGGTTTGCATCACAACACAGCTGAACAGATGGCCAGGGCATTTATAGCATGCACGTTGAGAGCTGTGGGTTCCTTGGCACGACCGTCTGCTTGTCCGTGGAGCTAGACGACAGTTCTCCTACCTCTAAGTCCCTCATGTACTGGTTCTTGCGAGCGCGAGAGCGCTGAGCAGACTCTCGGCGCTTTTGCTTGACACGCTCCACCTTGTCCTCCACTTCCATGTAATTTACCTGCAGATTGTCCGAAAAGATACCCAAACTGCTGAGAAATATCTTGCAGATAAAGAATCAAATTAGCACTGGCAACCAAAGGCTCACTCATTTGACGAGGTGAAGAAGGAGCTAAATAAGATGCAGAAACATCAATAATGCGTTTGATTCGTGTGTTCCGCTCTTCTGTGCAACCTCGCCTACCAACAACCCACCCTTGCGGCCCTCTGCCGGCTGGAATATTGGCACTGACGTGTTGGACGATCGATACCAGCTGAATTGTTGTACCTCTGAACGCTGGGCGAGGCTGAGCTGCCGTTGCTATGTTGGCCCTCCTCTTTCTCGTCCCCTACGCTGCAGCTGTTGGTGGGTACAGGCGCTGGAGCGGTCTTTACCACATTCATCATACACGGCTCTGTCTGTGGTGGCAGACAGACGGGGCCAGCAGGGGCTGGAGGAGGGGTCACACCATCATTTCCACCTGTCCATTCTGTGCAGACCTGCTGCTGGAACCAACTTACCAGGTCAAGCCCTGCGAAATGAAGAAGATAAGCACCAAGACGGAACGCTCAACGTTGTCATGCCCTTTCGAAAGCTCTCGGCCTACCTGGACCACCCTCCTGCTCGCACTTCACTGGTTCCTCGCAGTGCGTTGCTTGCTGCGACGCAGGCTCTTCATCTAGATCTATTGCATCGATTGCATCAAACCTGCAAACAGCAAACAAGCGCGAAGGGGTCAAAACAGGTCGCGGAACTCTGCGTGCTGGAGCACTGAGCACGGATGCATAAACTCCGCACCAGTTGAAAACGTCGTTGAGATCATCATCCAGAGCTACTGGCTCGCCAGGAGCTCCAGGCAAGGGAGCAGTTGCGTTGAAGCGACACATTGCTGTCTTGAACCGACTTGAATTTTGCTCAATCACGCTTATATAGGCCACTGAATGTTTGGAGTGTCCATTCTTGACGCCCGTTGAGCAAGGTTTTCTCCGCTTGGGAACCTCGCTCGCTCGCTGGTTCGGTTCATCCCACGAGTTATGTGGCGCCTTTGATCATAACTAGTCGAGTGACTGCAGGCATGTTTTATACGCAATACTGCTGATGTTCAACTAAAGCTCGTACCGTCGTTGGGAGGTATTGACTGTACTGTGTTTCGCACGCCAGGGCACTGGACAAGCTCACCGCGCCGTCGCTGTTTTCTCAGTACTGGTGGTACTGACAGTAAGATAAAGTAGTGTTCAGACTCCCATGCTTGTCCGTCATCTCAGCACACTGCAACAAGCGACTGGCAAGGCGATCAGGCGCAACAGTTTGCTGCTGCGTCCCACTGCTAGCAGCAGAAGCGCAGCGGCCAGTAACCAGCCGTTGAGCACTTGTCTTACGATGGAAGATGACGTGGAGCAACTTGTGCACAGTATACATCGCTGCCAAACCAAGGTGGCAGTTGTGGTAACAGGCGGTGGTTCACAGGTGCATGCAAGATCATGTTGGCACTGTTTGCTGCAATGCTGGCTATGCCCCTATGTAGGCTGCTGCAAAGCGAGTGTAATCTCCTGCAGGCTATCTCATGGCTGCTGTCAGTACCTGGTGCATCTGCCACAGTGGTGGAAGCCACGGTGCCATACAGTCGTGGTAGCTTGATGCAGCTGCTTGGCCAGGTGGGCACACTGCCAGCCCAGCCCACAACAATCATAATGCACTTTGGTGCACGTATAGCACTTGAGCAAACTCCCTTGGCAGCCACTTGTCACGCTGCAGGGTATGCTGAGTCAGAGATCTAGACAGCACATCCCGGCAATTCAATAAGATCCAGAGGTTCCATTGCCTACACACTATCACCAAGATACTGATGTGCCTCGTGGAAACATTGGCACAATGTGCACTTGATTATGGATATCAATATTTATGATATCCCTGCACAGTGCACCTACAGAATGCTGTTGTGTCCTTGAGGCTTGCTGTGCACCCATGCATAGCAGATGCTCCATGACCCTGAGGATACGTTTGCGCATGCAACCTGCCTGCCTCCATCACAGGAGCCTGCCCAGTACTGCAGTGCTGATACTGCCGTGTCACTTGCAAAAGCTGCCTATCGACGTGCAGCAGCCCTCACAGGGTTTGGTGCTCCTGTTGTTGGTTTAGCAGCCACGTGTGCTCTGGCCTCTGAGCCTCCTAAGAGAGGAGACCACCGCGCATATGTTGCAGCACACAGCAGCAGCGGCAGTAGGCTTCTAAGCATCAAGCTGGCAAAAGGCAGCAGGAGCAGGTGGCAGGAGGAGCAACTGGTTGGCAGACTGTTGCTGAAGGTGGGTTGCAAGTGCAGTATTCATCCTACGATGTACGTTTCTAAACCTCCTCCGAAGTACGCCATGCAGCTGCACACATCATAGATAGCTTGGAACAGATAGCTTGGATATGTTGACAACTGATGCCTGTAAACAGACAACTGTGTCACCTGAGCGTTGCCTGGTCACACATCACATATTGCCGCCTTGAACCCAGAGCATTGCTGTTGTGCCAGATTTTGCAGCGTATATATGGCAGCAACATGCTTGGGGCAGCGGCAGCAGCAGCGACATCAACTGCATGACTGTATGCAACCTATCCATAATTGCAATAGCTGGGTGAATGCCCACAGGTGCTGGCAGAGTCCTGTGATATAGATCCTGGACTGCTGCAGCTACAACTGTGGCCAGCTTCAATCACACCAGCAGCAGCTACATCAGCTGCAACTGACCCCACAACCACATCAACAACAGCAGCTGGGCCACAGGATGTACTGCAGTGTGAGCTACTGCCAGCCTCAGACCCACTACAGGATCTTCTAGATGGTAGAATACGTTGCGTGGAATACAGTGGGGGCCAGGTGTTTGCTGATGCACCTCGCAGTGCACACAAAGTGTACCTGCCTGGCAGTTTCAACCCGCTGCATGAGGGACACAAGGCACTACTGAAGGCTGCTGTACAGGCTGCTGCTGGCAGCAGTAGTTCTGCAGATGTTGAGGGATGCTTTGAGCTGACGGCAATCAATGCTGACAAGGTAGGCTGCCTGTTCTTCCACATTGGACGCCTACCCACACAGAGTCTTCTGTTGCAAAAGCTATGTGCTCACTGACATGCTGGGCAGCTGCCAACTACAATTAGGTGTTGCTGGACTCTGCAATTGACATTCACCTCCTCCTACAGCCTGCTGCGAGAATAGTTGTTTGTGGTCACTGCAGTGTCTTCCTGTTCTAGAGTGTATCCTGTCAATTTGGGCACGCTTTACAGGGTCACTTGGAGATCAATGTAATTAGACAACGTGTGAAGCAGTTCACTGACCTGGGTCTTCCAGTGCTGGTTACTGCTGCTCCCCTCCTGGTGGACAAGGCCAGACTGCTGCCAGGAGCAATGTTCGTGGTGAGTGCATGCTGCAGCAACTGTGTATCTTGATGTCAGTGCTGCTGTCAAAGCCCCATGAAACACCCGAGGCTGTAGTGGTGTTTACAGTATAGTACAGGGCAATCTTGGGCAGGAGACATACAGCAGGTTGCCTGAATGTATGCAGCGAGGTTGCAATCACATGTTGGCTCTGTTTCAAGCGGATTCATGGCACCAAGGGATTGGCATCTTGACCGTACCCCGGCGATACACAGCTGATTTGTCAACTCACCCCCGACTGAAATCGCTTTTGCCTGTGGCTGTATCTGCAGTTGGGCTGGGACACCGCAGTGCGTATAGTGATGCCAAAGTACTACGGGAACACAGATGTAGGCCTGCAGCTCACCTTTGCAGAAATAAGGCACCATGGCTGCAAGTTTTTGGTGGCTGGCAGAGTAGATGATAAAGGGGATGGCAGGTTCAAAACCCTGGGAGACATTGATGTGCCACATGAGATGGCAGACCTGTTTAAAGGCATTCCCGAGAGCGTGTTCAGGTCTGACCTGTCATCAACAGCCCTGCGGGCCATGGGTGATGGCCTGAAGGCATGACTGAGGACCTCACAGAACGCCTTATGTGCCGCTGTTGCCCAGCGACACTGGTGTGAATCAGTCTGCACCAAAATCTGCAAGTTCCAAGGGTTCGCTGCAGTCAATGAGCGTCATACACAGCTATCATAAGCATCATATTTGTTGCATGGCCAAGTCTTTCGCTCGCAGCTACACCTTGTGTGCAGGTAATACGGGTGTTATTGGAGTGTGGTCTGGACAGACTTTGGCGTTCCTCTCAACTTACAGCGTATCCCAGTACCCACAGTAGCGGCCCTAGTTGCATGTTGCATAACCTGCTGTGCATGTTCCATGTTGTGCTTTCTGTGTGCTTGCTATGTTTCTTATACACGCCGTGCACCTGCGCAGCTGTGACAGGCGACATTTTGCATCACTAACCCTTCTTACACAGCTTGAGACAGAAATCTGGATCGTGCAGAAGTGTGATTGCAAAGCTGGTTGATACAGACAAACAAGTGCTGCTCCTAAGCTCCTTAAGGTGCACAACTGTACAGCAATATTTCTCATGCATATATGGCACCAGTGCACTGGTACCAGGTCGGACTAGGGTCTGTGTTGTGGAAGTTACTTACTGTAAGAGTCAGTGACTACCATCTCTTGCAAGTTCACACACACAGCGCCGCAGCGGATGTCTTCAACTAATAGTCACGTGAGCTCTCAGGCCGTTGTCACTGACAGTCACAAGGGTGTCATTGCTGAGTGCTGTGAAGCCGATCTCAGCCTGGTGCACACCCTTGTTGAAGCTTGCCTGCTGTACAGTTGCGGTATGCAGAATAATGGCTTGGTTTTTGCAGTATACACCCATGACATGGCTGTTGAGGAGTGTCACCTGGTCGTGGGCACCACATCCACCTTCAGGATGATGTATGTGTCGTCGAGTTATATTAGTATTGAGATTTCCATGTTTGCTACATCTCTAAAGCAACCTTCAGTCTGCCTGTCGTGGGGACCCGCACAAGGCGCCAATGGTGATTTGCGAGGCATAAAATAAACGAAAACCATCTCTTGTAAATAAAAATGCCTTAGATGTCATATTTTCAGGCTGCGGTGCGTCTAGAAAGCCGCCCGCAGTCTTCTTACATCTGTTTCTGCAGCACTGGCACGGTGCTTGCAGCTGCCGCAAAGGAAGTTAGCGCATCGGCTCAGCTGTTTACATGGACGTACTGCATTGCTTCAACCCTCGTCTGCTGCATTTCAAATGCTGCACTCCCTTGTCATCTTTGTGTAGAGTTGCTATACACACCACAGAATGCACTCTGCACTTATGACTGCGTCGTCCTCGTTCTGGGCTTGCAGGGAATTGCACCAGTTTGTAGGAACCTCCCAGCTAAGGTGCTGCTGCAGACGTGGTGCACCACTCTTACAACAGCAGTCAGTCGGGTGCCTGGCAGCTTATGCATGATCATCATGACGTAGAGCCTATGCAGGACACAGTGTTTGAATGGCAGGGGAGCAGAACCAGCTGCTATGGCGAGGCTTGTGTAGGTACCTGGTCTCACCCAAGAGGGCTGTGGGACATCACCTGCTCCGGCTTTGAGGCAAGTCATAGGACTGGTGCATCAGACCAGACCTGTCATACTGTGCACAGGTCAGCTGCCTTGCAGATTACTGTGGCGAGTAGGAAAGCTGCTGAGCACACAAACACACTAGAAGCAGAGCTGTACTCAGCCTTGCTACAATTGGCAGGCACGACTGTGCCTGCAGCAGTGAATGGCCCAGCAACTAAGCGGCGTCGAATAGACACTGCCTGCATCAGCTGTGCTTCAGCTGGCGACAAATCACCTGCAGCCAGTACATGTGCAGTAGACTCCAGTGATCCTCTGCAGCTGCAGTGGAGCCCAGATGGACAGCAGCAGACTCGGCACCAGTCTCTTACCACATCAGAACAGCCGTTGTTGGGTCACAGGCAGCAGCCGTATCAAATTGTATCAGCAACAGTGGAAGCTGAGCGACAACAGACACGTGCCCAGTCTCCGGTGCTCTGCGAACAGCATGCAAGAGATGACTGTGCACACTTGCAACAATACCCATCAGTCCCTGATGGCGCTGCAGAAGGCAATGCTGGATGCAAGGAAGATCAGGGCCCGCATGATAGGCAGTTCAGCTGTCAGGAGTGTCCTGGGCTTTCTGCATGCAACCGTCTCAGGACAGCAGTGCCCGAGACACCAGCAGCACAGTATCACAGTCTGTTTGGTAGGGAGCTGTTGCTCTGTGCAGCGGCAAAACATGCCATGCTGGGACAGGAGTACACCTCGCAGCATTGTGACATCGCAAAGGTTGACTGGATGCCCACATGTCAGCACACACAGCAAGGTTGTAGAGATGAGCAGCATGCAGGCTGTGGTGCCAGGACAGTACTGCTTGATCAGCAGCAGATCACTCCTCCAGCAGCTTCCCACATACAGCATCGGCACAAGCATGCGCAGTTACAGCACCGCGCTGATCTTGTAGGAGACTTTGCCCTTTCTGCAGCTCCAGCGGCAGGGTCAGGAGGCATCAGGTCCAAGCCAGGTGCTGCAGGTGGTGGAACAGGCGGGGCTGCTGCTACCGGTGGTGGTGGCGGTGGCGGTGCTTCTGCTGGTGGTGGAGGTAGGCAGGACACTAGTGCTGCAGCCGGTGCCCGTGGTCCAGGTGCTGGTGGTATCAGTGGGGCAGGTGATGCAGACAATGATCCTGATGATGGAGATGATGAGGAGGATCAGTCTGGTGCAGCTGGGGGTGGAGCAGCTGTTCAGGAGGCTGCCGAACAGTTGCGCGTAGTTTCTTACTTTGCACCAATGGTGGGTATTGCTATACCATGCATACATACATACATACACATCCGGCACTTGCCAGAAACACCTTGAAGCCTGTTGAATTGATCCTTAGTGGGTATCACCCACAACTATTAGTCGTCAACAACTACATGTATTATTAAATCGCAATGCACACACCAGTAATGTTGACTCTGTGATGAATCCGCTGCTGCGTGTCTGCTGCTGATTTTGCCATTAAACCTAACAGAAGCAGCGCCTCAGGAGTCCTGTGTCACATCTACGAATGTCAATACCCAAGAAACTACTTGAGTACTGTGTGCCTTCGTTGGGCTCTTTGAGTGTCGGGGCTGTAGTGCCTGTGGATGTTACTCTGCTGCTGGTGTCTGGGAGCAAGGTCCATGCCAGGTTGACTAAGGATAGTGAAGGTAAGTTTGCTGTTGCCTGGCTGGTGGCAAAGCTGCGTAGTCACCTGGTAACAGGTTTACCAATAAGTGATCAAACCACAGCCTCTATGCATCATGTAGCTGTGTGTCGCACTTTGGCTCCCTGCACAGCTCTGGTGTATCTCCCAGTGTCTCAGCTCAAACAGCAAGCTGAGCTACTGTCACTAGTTGCACTTGTGCCTGAGTGCTATTTTTCACGGCAAGGGTGCATGAGAATGTGCAGAATCAATACGTCAAATGCAGGTACCGTGCCCATGACTGCAAGCCAGAAGAGCAACATCTGGAAGAAGGAGTATGGTCAGAAAAAGATCGACAAGTACTTTCTGGAAGACGTTACAGGTGTTGCGAGCAACAGTGCAGCACCGAGTGAGCTATGGGCAGCAGGAATGTCTTTGAGTGCTGCGAAGTCGGGTACAACACAAGCTCTCACAGTGATGCTGACCAAACAGACACCTGATCGTCCATCCAAAAAAGTCATAGCTGTCACAGCAGATGGCGAAGAGATTCAAGCTGATGACCTGCCTGCGGCTGCTGCTGCCGCCGCCGCCAAGGTCTCGCGGCAACCTGGTTATGATGAGGGGGCATCTGCAGCCATGCTTGCAAGGCACCATGTCACATCTTTCTGCCGCATGGTGAGCCTTGTGCTGACTTTGCATCTGGCGGCATGTCGCTGAATCAGGTGCTGTAGTAAGGAGCAACACATCAGATACTCCCATGCCTTGTACATAGCTGCTTTTGCAACTGCCATGCAATTGCTTGCGATAGTTCAGTGCTATTGGTAGCAGCGCCCTTCAACATGGCAGTACACCTGTCTTCTGCTAGTTTCATGGCTCTTTATACTGATGATGTGTCATCTGAATCACCACAAAGGTACCGGTTTGTTGGCAGCTTGACATCTACTGGCCATCGCTGCTTACAGATGCTTAGAGCTGTGGGTTATAAGACGTTGCCTCTGAACTATTTCTTGGTGCAGAGACAGCAGCTGAGTCCTGGTCGCACACCCATCATACCTGGATCATTTGCCAAGAAGTTCATGCCTGACCTGTGGGGGTTGGATGCTGGGGACAGCTTGCCACTTGATGTCACATTTGCTGTTCTGCCACCTGGAACTGCGTTTGCAACACCTGACAGCAGAGAAGTTACATCTTACAAGCTGCAGCTAACGGTAAGCATCTGTGGGTCCATGGCTCTACCTGCAGTGCAGCTGCTCACCATATCTTTCTTGGACAAGTGGCTGATATGAAGCCTAGCTGCTGTAAGGCATGTCCATCACATTGCACATATTGGAGGCACACACCTGGATGCTTTGCTTTACTGATAACAAGTTGACGGTGATGCAGGTGTCACAACATGCTCAAGACGGAACTTGTCGCTTGTACCTTCATGGCCGTGATCTCATCACCTGCCAAGCAGTGAAACAGCAGTGCTGTGTTGCTGGCATCAGCAAACTCAGTGACTCAGCTATCAAGCTGTACATCATAGATACCAAGTCGGGCATCAGCACAGGGGGCCAAACATCAGCAGCAGCAGCAGGAAGTGCAGAGCTGGATGTTGGGGATGTTGGAAATGATGATATAGTTGACGGAGGCTATGGTGCCAATGCAAGTGACTTAGCAGCGCAATATGCAGCAGAGGCAGAGGCAGAGCAAACAGCAGCTGCTGAACAAGCTGCAGCTCCAGCATCAGCTGCAGCAATTGACTTTGAGGCGCTTGAGCTGGGTGACATGTTCCAAGTGGTAGGTCCATGTCCTTTCTATAAGGGGTCTTACTTGCAGAGCTGAAGAGCAGCTTTGGCATCAAACTGGCAACAGCTGCACATGCAGTGATTGAACAAGGAAGTGATCAGATAACCATAAAGACACATGCCAACTAGTCTTGTTGCTGCGTTCTTCTGAGGCAGCAGCATGCCTACTCAGTCTCTGGTGTTCTCAATGCTATGCTGCAGACGCAAACCATATTCAGCAACACCCGCACAGGTCACGCACCTCGGCTCCCCAACTCCTTTCTCTTTCACAAGTTGCGTCGTGTCAGGGAACAGCTGATGGCTGCTGATGCGGGTACTGGTGTCCACCTGGCTGTGCAGCTCGTGTTGCTGCCACCTGGTGTGCCTGACTGGTCTTCTGACATTCAGCCGGAAGCAGTCGTAAACGTTTGTGACTGTAAGGCCGTACGGTGGCAGCACAAACAAGCAGAAAGCCATGACAACGTAACTGTCATACCTCTGATGAAGCGTCTAGGAGCTTGGAAATCAGCAGGTGGAGAGCTGTATCTTGTTGGAATCAAGGCTCTGGGTGAACAGGGTGTGCAATTGCTGCTGAGTCAGCAAGTAGATGATGAGAGGTTGTACAAGTCGCACCTGACTCATGAGCAAAGGCTGCAGCGGCGCAGAGCTATTGCAGCTGCCCGAGCACAGGAACCAGAGGCAGAACAGCAGCAGCAGGAGCGTCGGCCAATTGCTGGTAAGGTGCTAGGTAGTGGTGGTGGGGCTGGCAGATCTGCCCAGCAACTGCTGAGACAGCGGTCCCTCAGTGATTCAGCACTGGCAAGGCAGGACAGTGATGTCAGCACCTCCTCATTCCGCAAACGACAACGGCTGATGGCAGCAGCAGGTGTGATACCACACGCAGATCCTTTCCACAGGGGGCATGTTGACCTTCATGGCCTGGAGGCTCAGGGCAGTGGGAGCTTGCAGTCGGGGGTTTTGCGTCGTGATCCAACCCCTGCCAATGTTAAAGCCAGCAGTGTAGCTGTGAAGAATGAAGCAGCGCCAGCTGGGAGCGGACTGCCAACTTTCAAAGTGCCTGAACACCAGCAGCTCACTTCCAAAGCAAGTCAAGCAGCAGACCCAGTGGCCAGTAATGCTACGCAGCAACAGCAACCCCGTCCAGGGTCGCAGCTTGGTCCATTTGGTGCATTGCCAGTCAGTTCAAGGTCAACAGGTAGTGGTCCTCAAGCACCACATGCTGCAGGGGTTGGTCCACCAAATGGTGCTGTGCACACTGCAGCTGTAGGTCCGCAGGGCCAGGACCAGCATCATGCAGCATCACCTCTGGGAGAGCACGCTGTTATCCAATATGCGGAGGCCTCTACATACCAAGGCATCAGGATCAGGTTGCATGAACGCCAGGCAAGGGCATTGGGTTTGTTCTACCTCTTTGAAGAGCCTAAGACCCGACAAGTCATGGTGCAGTTTGTTGAAGGAAGGGAAGTCGTTGCTGGACCAATTTCTGTCAACATCAGGTCGTTCTCTGGAACTTACATCAGGTGTGATCCCAAGCATGCTCCTTCCTAGCGACAACTTTGTTGTGTACTTATCTGCGACTTCTTTTTTAGGTGATATTCATGTCTGTGGCAGTGACCCTCTCTCTGCATGCAGCGTATTAGTCTTTGTCGTATGAATTCAAAGGTGGATTTGACTATATCGTCCCCTGTGACATCTGTATCTGGGTTTAATTCCGCCAATTCGTGTTGGCTTCACTCTCGCAATGGAATCATTCAGCTGCTTGGCATCAATGCTCAGCTCGCTGCTCAATGTGACCATGATGCTGGACTTCTTCTCCTAGTGCTTACCCTTTCGTCTCTGCAGGCTTCATCAGCAGGACACATTGGATCAGTTGGTGCAGTGTTTTCATGGTTACAAGATCACAGCCATCTCACCGCCTAGCCGGAGTAGCAGCAGTTTCAGCAGCGCAGGTAACACTGTAATGGGTGTACTGTCCCTGCACATTGTTCCACCAGAAAACAATAGCAACCATGATGGCGACCCTGAAAAAGCAGCTTCTGGTGACGATGTTGTGCAAAGGGAGCAGCTGGTTGACATGGGCAGCTTCTCTCAGCCAGCACATGTAGCAGCGGCAGCAGATGCAGTACAACAGCAATATCTGCAGGAGCAACAGCTGGCTGTGCCATCTGCTTCAGGGGCTGTGGTCAAGCAGGAAGCTCAGCTGAGCTTGGACGATCACCACTCGTCACAGCAACAACAGCAACTGCAGCAGCAGGTGCCACAGGAACAGGCATCAATACAGGCTTCTACTTCAAGGGAGCCACACAAGCACCAAGTGATGCCTCAGGTGCCAACTGCTCATGCGCCAGAGTTCCATCAGGAGCTTGAGTCACGTCCGCTAGTGGCAGTGAAGCAGGAGCTGTTGCAGCAATATGACAGTGATATGGAACCTGGAGGTCAGCTGCAAAGCCCATTCGTGACTGCAGCTGCTGCGGCAGCAGCTGGACCTGCAGTGCCTCACATGCATGAGCAGCTGACTGGAAGGGTGCAACAGCAGCAACAGCAGCAAGAGCAGCGCTCATTACAGGATGCTGCTGCTGCAGGTCAGCCTGCAGCCACTGGTGGCGTGAGCATGTCAGCCCCTTTGGGGTCTCACAGTACAAGTCAACAACAGCAGCATAGTTTGCTGCTTGAGCAGCAGCTGGACCAGCTTCAGTTACCTCCATGTGACGTTCTTTCTGATGAGGTAGTCAACAAGCTGTTTGAGTTGAGTAACATCTTGGTCGGCTTAGGGCAGCTGTCTGATGACACAGCAGTGACGTTCCAAGAGCTGCTGATGGATGCAGACGAGAGCAACCCAGACTGGACAAGAAAGCTCACCAAGCGGTGTGAGGCCATCCGGAAAGCACTGGAACCCAAGCAGTTTCAGCTTGCTGCTCGCCACATAGAGCGGCTTGTGGAAACCTGGCCAGGTGCCAAGCCTGCGTAGTGTGAGTCAGCTGTGCACCCCCTGCATTTGCAGGTATTCAGGGATCAAAACAGCATGGTTAGAAGTAGGAAGGTACTATGTTATCTTGTTCATTTACCATCCATGGTCCGTGTGCTGTGTTTTCGCTGCACAACAGATTTCGTTCATCATGCCACTGACAATGCATTGTTATCGTACATACTACTACATGTAGTAGATGGGTAGTCTATAAGTAGTAAGTATGAGTCATACTGTATGACTGAACAGTGCTTGTGGGACCACTAGAGGATGCCACATGCGCCGTGAGATCCTGTCCAGTCCACTATATGCTCGCCATTGTGCGCAGGAGATTACTAATGATGTATAGTTTAGATGTCTTGCTATCAACACATAACCTGCCCACGCATATACTGCTCTGGATGCTGCCTGTGTTTTGTCATGGCTTCTGGTTGTCATCAGGACGACGACACTCCTTGGATCAGGAGCAACCGCCACAGATTGTTTGGTCTTGATGTCGAAGGTCTTTTGTAACATCATGTTAGCAGCCTGGCTGGGTCTCACTATGCTGCTTGCACTAGCTGTAATATCTGTGCTCACTGTCTTAGCTGCATGTGCAGCTCAGGTCAATCATCCCTCTGTCACCTTGCGGTGTTGGTCTGTGGGATCTGTGAAGCAGCAAAATGTGTCTGACGCCAGGCACCTCAACGTTTTATTGTGGAGCAAGTCCATGACATTGACTCAAGAGTATACAGTGTATATGCATCTGTAGATAGAGGCGGTGTACTGGAAGACACTTGGCAGTTGCTTGTTTTATCAGCCAGCATTGCATTCACTTTGCTGCATGAGCCAAACTTTCTTTCACTTGTCAACCAGCTCAGTTGCGATCTGCAAGATCACTCCATGCACAGCACACGCAGCAGCGTGGCGGGCACGGTGCGTCGGTGGTGTTTTATAACGCAAAACCAGATACAAAATATAGTAATTTCAATCAGCGTCTACAAACATGGCGGGCACAGTGCGTGATTCAGGCACCACTGCACTGGAATCCATGGCGGTATGGAAAAATAAGAACCCTACAGCGAACAAGACCCCAGCGCAACGGAAGCTGGGCAGTGGATTAAAGTACGCTGTAAAGTTCTAAAGAGACACAACCGTTTGCCTGCAGCAATGCACGCTGTCACAGTCGCACTGTACATGTCTCTGTCGTTTGGTTGTCCCAAGTGAGCACGACGCCATGGACTGTGCGCAGCTTGTATGTACGTGATGCACATGCGTTTGTATGGTTTAACGTAACAATCTGGCAACCATGGTGGCCACTGCCGTTTGTAACCGAGTACCTCTTTACTGAGTGCCTGCACTGCTGACTGTGCGCAGGGGCTTCAGAGTGTGTCCCGGAAAGCGCCAACGCCGACAGCTTCAGAAACAGCATTTGGTGAGTTGGATTTCAACGCTGCCGGCTTTGTTTTGGCGAGTGCCTTCTTCAATAGCACGTTGTACTTTGACGCATGGTACCGCCGTGTTTGGCAGCGTAATAGCATGATGTGGCAGACGGATGCTTGAAGCTTTAGATTTTGGTGTGCATCATGCCGTTGCGTTGAGTGCGACGATCTCACCATCGATTACAACCTTGGCACACCCCAGAGTTTGCCTGCGCTCTGGCTGATCGGACCACCGCCATGCCTACGGCACATATGCAGTAGATGTTGAGATACTCACGTCGTGCAGCAGGAATCATGAGATATGAGGAGCTCGTACTCTGACCAGCCTCAGCAACCAGTGAGCAGTGGGGTCTGAACAGCGCAAGGTTGATGCGAAGTATGGGAAGGGTGTTCCTGTGGTGTGCAGAGATATGCAATGAGCCATTCAGCATATGTCTCAGTATAGGTGCACAGCTGCAGCCGTGGATGATCCCAGCCAGCACTGAACACAACTGCTGCTGTTGCTAATGCCCAGCTTTTGCGTGTGCATACAGACATAACCACACGCCCAGCATGGATTTAGGGATCGGCAGAGGATATGCCCTCCAACAAGACACTCTTCCAATCACCTTCATACGCAAAGCAAAGCAAGCAGAACGGAGCTGGCGAATGCAGCAGGAGTTGCTGGCTTTTGAGACAGCAGAACAGGCATCTGTAAGTACTGGGCATCGCCAGCTTCAAACCGCTTGTCGTTGGGGTCACGACAAAGATAGTTCTACCACAGTCTCAGTGGTGTCTGTTTGCCTGATGCAAGTCATTAGAGGGCTGATAGTGCTCATTGCGCTATTGATGTAGAATCACATTGATCAACTTCACTCTTCACTCTGTTGCGGCAGCTTGCGTTTTGTCATGTGACAACACAACTGATTGAACTCTGTGACAGCATGATAGTAATGTGCCCCACAGCTTCATCAGGTACTGCCTGTCGTTGCATCAATCTCTGTGGTTGCACTGCAGGCACGCTGCTTATAGAACTATATAGGGCTGGGTTGCAGATGCTGCAGCATGCAGAAGTGCTACGACAGTTCAGTTGGCACCAACATGCCAGAATGCAACTGTGTTTCTGCAGGCGCAGCTTTCAAAGAAAGATAAGCAGAGCAAGCTACTGGGTCTGGCCCTGTGCATGCGACACAAGTTTAACAGTGTGGGCTACGGGACCTACCCAAGAGATATGACTCCATTGCTGAATGAGGCAAACTTCAATTTGAGAAGTGACCCTGCATGCTTCACACGCGTCACAAGAGGCAATGGCCGTGAGGCAGTGGCCTGCAGCATGAAACCGGGGGAGTACATTTTACTGTAAGCACATGCCTGCTGATATCAGCCGATGGTGCCTGCTTTGTCATACTGTGCGCTGTGCCATGTGCAGCCATGTGCTGCAGCTCGTAACACGCCAGTTTCCAATGTCCGCAAGAGGTTTCAAATTCCGGCACTGATGGCCCCCTGCTTCTCTTGCTACAGGAAGAAAAGCCGACTGGCTTGCATTTTGAAATACAGTAGAGGGTCATTCAGCCCTGAATCAACACATGTTCTGTCACTGCCTGCTGATCTGCCCGCATCTGACATTGCTTGTGTGCGTGCTTTTCTATGTCCCAGGCAAGCAGCAGAGACAATGGTGTTATGGACCGGCCTGAAGCTTGCTGATGCCGGCAAGCTGCCAGAGTTTCCTGACGTGGCCAGTCATGAGCGAGATGTTTTGGAGCGCATCTACATATGTCTGCTGAGGCTCAGTGGCAACATGTCTTCAACAGTCAGAGATCATCAGGGACAACTCAGTGAGGTGGGTGATTGTCCTGCGCAGAGTGTAATGTTATGAGCATTGTAAAGGGATCAGAGGTATGCCTGTTGTGTGTTGCTGCCTCATTCATCATCAAGAGCAGTCCAGATGTTATGGCCTGCTTTTTGCAAAGCGATAACCTGGTAAGGTCCTGCTGACATGGTCAAGGCAGTCTATGACAAGTATCAACGAAAACTTAAGTACGTATTGCTACAAGGACCCGCAGCAATGATGTTCTTCGCTTTGCAAGTTGCACATCAAGCTGCTTTCCCTAAGTCATTGGGAGTGCCATTTCAGACTTGCTGCTTGTGGAACACATCTTGTCCATACTGCCCAGGCTGCCAGGTCTCATACTGTGTCTTTAATTGATGTTGGTAATGGAGAGAGTGCCCCTGCTGACCTCATCATTGCCACTCAGCTCAACCAGGGCTTCCAGCTGCACCCCAAGCAATTGGCTTGGGTGCTCAATGTGAGTGGAAGACTTGCTGAGCGCAGATCAATTGGGTCACACATATGTGCATCTGTTATGTGCAAGAGCATATAGATGATACTTGCAGGTCATTGCTTCAAGCGTGCCGTGCCCTGTCGCATCTCAGGGTGGCTCACTGGTGCCACATGGTGTTTTGTGTAGTGTGATGTGTGTTACTAACTGGTGGTGCCGCTGGTGACTTTGCCAACTGATGCCAGGAGTTGAAGTTTGACACTGCCAAGACCCGGGCAATAAACAAGCTGCATGGCCCCTCAGTAAAAGCCATGCAGCAAGCAGCAGACGCAATGATGGTCTTAGCCAGCAACCCAGCTGCAATGCCTCAACACCCTGATACAGATCTAACAACAGCCGCAGCAGCAGTGGCAGCAGGTCGTTCAGCACACACTACGGCTACCAACGCCAGCAGCAGTAGCAGCAGTGCAGCAGAGGGTGCTTCATTCCTCCCTGCCGCTGGCACTATAAGTGATGATGCTGCGTTGCAGTTGATGCGAGGTCAACCTGTATCAGCGCTCAAGAAGCTCTTACAATCATATGGTGAGCAGCGCAGCAGCAGCAGTTTCAGATGCAGCCTTGCGTGAAACCAGACTAGACACACATCTCTCCCAGAATAAGATTTGCGTAGGTAATCACAGCTCAGCTGTGCATAGTGCTTGCAGGGCAAGGCAACACGTGGGTCTGTGCGAGCTCTGAGATGACGCTGCCTGTTTCAGCACATACCTGCAACGCATGGCTGAACCCAATCTGCATTGTATGTAAGAAGGCAGGGGAGTACTGGTGCCCTCCTTGTTTACAGTCTGTTGCTGTTGTTGCAGGCGTCAACTACAAGCACTGTGTTGAGAAAGAGGACATTGTCAATCTGGCGCTGCAGACATACAAAACAAACCCAGCTCCAAAACCAGCATCCTCAGTCATCTCAGGGGGGCCGGAGCCCTGTGATTTGTGCAAGTGGCGTCAGATGGCGTTGTTTCTCAGAGGGGAGGCACTTGAGGCAGCTGAGAACCGCACTCCAGCTGTAGTAGCCGCATTCAAGGCAGCTGTAGCAGCATCACAGGAGAATGATGATGAGTTGTACGGGTGCCTCAGTGCATGGAATGCAGTGAGGGTCATCACAAACGGTCCTGACAACTGGCGTATTGGTGACGTGTTGCAGCTGATGGATTATGCTGCTGCTTGTGAGGTCAAGCTGAAGGGCTGGAATGGCTACCTGCTGATTCAACCAAGAATCATGATTCTCAAGAAGCCAATGAGGGACGCAAACAAGGTGACTGCCTCTGACACTGCATGTTGTGCACATATTGCACACATTCAACCTATCGGGGTTTTGGAGGACTGCTTACACTAGTTCCTAATATTTCTAGTCCATCCCAATGTGGTGAACTGGTGGCTTTGGTGCTGCAAGTGGGCAAGGTTGCAGTTTAGCTTCCCAAGTGGCTCACTCTGCCTCAGCCATGTGTTGTTCTGTAGGACGCAGTTGCAGCGGCGCACAGGTTGTCGTTCAAGCGTGTACCAGGCAGCTTCCGCTACGGTGACATACGCAGCGCCAAGGTCCGTGAGCTGATCAAGCCGGGCGACGAAGACTACGAGGTTCCCATCAACCCTGCACTGGCCAGCATACGCACTGGGACTGTGACAGCAGAGCTGGCGGGCAAGCAGTGTGCTGGCTGTAAGCTTTACTTTCACTCAGTAATGCAGTGCAGTGGGTGTAAGAGTGTGGAGTATTGCAGCAAAGACTGTCAGAGGACACACTGGAAGGCACAGCACAAGAAGGACTGTGAGACAATGAAGGCGGAGAAAGCAGCCAAAGTGCACAGCAGATGAGCAGCTGCAGATGTATGTCATAGTGTTATTGCTGTGATGACAGCATCACAGAATGCTGATTGGCAGCGATGGTCATGGTGGTTGTGGTAACAGCCAAATTTATATTGGGATTGACAGCAAACACTCCCCTTGATGTGAGGTATCTGACATCAAAACCAGTAAAAGGAACACCTCCCTGCATAAGGTTGATCTGCTGTTGACGTGATGGCTCTCAGGCATAGGGACATGAAGCCTGAACCAGGGATCATTCAGCACAGTTTCATGCCTAGGTCACATTCCTCCATTTTGACTCGCACTTGCAATATATCTGATTGATAGCAAGTGGAACACTATCCAGTTGCAGCACAGTTTCTTCAAATGCTGGTGTGCTCATGTGACATGACTATGATGTTTGTGGTGCCTGTTATATCACCTGATCTACTGACTCTGTCACATTGCACACGATTGCTTACTGTGCCAGTGGGATGCTGCAGACATATGTCCCTGTTTTTGGAATGCCCGCTCCTGAAATGGAGCGAAGGGTCAACGGCGTTATCATAATGCCATAACGGTTGTGGCTGATGTTACTTCATACATGTATACATTGGAGTAACTTACTTATTCAACTTTGCATCATTATGATCAATCATAATTAAGTCAGTCTAATCGGGCATATATGATACAGTGGTGCCATTCACTTTGTGTGCAGGCAATATTGGTGTCATTGGAGTGTGGTCTGCCCAGCTGGGCAGACTGTGGCGTGCCTCAAGACTTGCAGCGTATCCCCAGTATCCACAGTAGCAACCCTAGTTGCATGATGCATCCACCTATATATCCATGTATTTGCTTTCAACATGCTGGTGCCCTAGCAACGCATTCAGTGTTCTCAAAGCGGCGCACCTGAAGTATGTAGCCTGCTGTGCTTTCAGTGTTTCAAACATAGGCTATGTTTCTTACACAATGGTGCCTGTTCAAGGGCGGTGCTACATACGGTGACTAGAGAGGCCCTAGGGAAGTTCCAAAGCTGTTAACAAAACGTTGTGTTTGATTCATACAGTTGTGCCATGGCGCTGCTTGAATGTCATCATGACACCGTGTCATATACCGGGTATACACGATGGTCAACACTATAGTGGCCATATGCTGACGCGGTATGGTGAAGCCTTGCCAAGGCATTGGCAGCGCCAATCAATGTGCACTACCTTGGTATGACTCACATGTTCGCAACAGGTTTACACTAGTACTGCATGATACGCAATGAAGCCTGCTGTGGTTCCGTGCCATCATACATCCAATACAAGATAAGGTTGTGTGCGTGCCATGTGCAACCCGCAGGTTGTAAACAATTATTGGGCCATGCAACAGATATATGCCTGACACAGCTGTTCATCATGCACTGGGGCCGCCACCCAGAGCTGTGTATGAAAAGATAAAAGCACACACAAAGCATAGCATATACATGAAGAGGAGAACATGGTGTGTGTCAATGCTGGGCCTGGCAGGTTCACAACCACGGCATGTGGAGTGCACAAAAGGACAAGGGTTAGGGTAACCCCTGCTGCCCAGTGGCAGACCAATACAATCAAGGCTGCTGGCTAGTTGTCCCTGCTCTCTTGGCTCCTGCTTCATGCATGAGACACTGCCTACGCCATATCGGATAGACACTGTCTATCGGTTGGTATCTATCTGATTCGCAACACACCAACCATTAGTGGCGATCACTGTAGGCTACTGCTCATCCACAACAGGCTATTGCTCTGCCAAAGAATCTGAACCAACAATCAAGGGCGTCATCTTGTCGGTCAGCAGCTGTCGTCGCTTCTGCCGCTGCAGTTGCTGCTGCTGTTCTTGCCTCTCTTGTTGCTGCTGCTTCATTCTAGCCAACTGTTGCTCATGCTCCCTGGTGCTTCCCCCCTGCTGCCCGCCCTCCAACACCTTAACCAGCCCCTCATACACCATGAGGGTGATGGCGGACTGAGGCATAACTCTCATAAGGCTGGGCACCAGGCCCCTGTAGAACCCTCTCAGGCCCTCTCTCTGCCAGGTCAATGATATTGCCTGCCAACTGCTGCTGTACACCAAAGACCTGCCCTCAAACCTCTGCTGTAACCGGGATCTGATCACCTGCGTGGGATAGGTTGATATTGCTGCCAGAAATTTCGATCCTGCTCCATACGCTGAGACCTCTGCTGCTGAGAGCTGTCTGTCTGGGCTGCCTGGTCTCCTACCAGCCCTGACAGCCAGGTGTTTCAGCTCCTCATAGGCAGCAAACTGGATGGCACCATGAGCAGTTTGCTGCAGGATACACACAGACATGTAGCAGACAGGTACCCAGGTGATGATATTCAACATTGCATGCAGAGGAGCACAGGCCTGATTGTCTTGTTTGATGCAATTAAGCCACTACTGAGACAGGATGAACCATATGAACTAGCAATCCTGGGCTGCTGAATGGTTCCTTGCGTAATCTGATTGGCACAACAAGCGTCCTGTTCAGGACGGCCCTGACTGATGGTTCAGCAGACCTAAAGGTTATGGTTCAGCAGACTCCCTCATGCAACATGTTTGCAGAAGCAGCAGATAGGCAACTTGCCTGCAAGGTTTGAAACCTTGCAGACCAAGCCACTCACCAGCACCAAAGAAGGCCCAAAGCCCTTGTAGAAACCTCTTAAGCCTTCAGACCGACCGATACATACAAATGCATCCAGAAGGCCTTTATAAGCCCCACTACCACCAACAGCTGCTGCTGCCATATGCACACTGCGCTGCTGTAGCGCCAGTCTGGTCTTGACAAGCCAGATGGGGTTGGTCAAGCAGCACACCTATCATGTGAATCGTATACATCCACATCAGGACGTTGCCTCATGGACATATAATGCATTGCTATGACACAACAGCACGAAGGACAGCACTCTGTCTCTCCTTAGTCCTGCTGCTTTGCCTTGTGCACTTTCAGCAGCATACATCGGCTATAGGTACAGTAGCTGCTTGTCTTCTTTCTCTGACGGACCAGTACCTGGCACCTGTGAAGCATATCTACCTGGTGTGTAGCCACACCTGCTGGCATGTCAGACGGCAACGAGCTTCTGAATCCGTCTGAGCCTCACCATCGCTCCTGCTTGTGCTGCACTGATGAGGTGCCAGGCTGCCCCCAGTCTGTCTCCTGCCTCACTGCCGACACCTTGTCTCACTCGGTGCCAAGACTTCAGACGCTCATAGAGGTACAGGTACGCACCCCACGACACAGCTGTAAGCGCAAAACAACGGTGGTATCAAAGTCCAGCAGCAGTGTACGCTGTCAAGGTGTTCAGTAGCTGGCACTCACTTGAACCAATCAGTGACGGAGAGAGTCCCGCATACAGCCCCCTCCAGCCCTCAGTGCGCAGAATTGTTCGCACAGCATCTACTGTGCCTTTGTACATTGGCAACTGACCTGGAAGGCCATCCTGGACTACATAGTGCAACAGACACAGCAAGCAAAAGGTTTGTGAGTCTCACATGGTCGGCCGCAGGATTAGCAAAGCAAGGTCCGATGCTGACACTGCGACACTGTTGCTCAGGTCAAGAGGGACTATTCTGGCCAGTACAGGCCTTGACACAGCATGGCTGCTGATACGACCATCACTGACCATACGTGGCAGCTGCCGCGTGGCAATGTGACACTGAATTCATTGCAGCAACTTGATCTTGGTGCAATGACAACTACATCGGGAGTACAAGATCCAACTACATCCATGGCCACACCCTGAAGTAGTTCAAATCAAGTAGAACAAGTTATTCATAAGTATGCTCACCCTGCAGTCTGGTCTTCACGACATCAAAGGGGTGCAACAGGAGAACAGCAGAGCAGCCAGCTACACCCCCAGCCACAAGATGAGGCCTGCATAATTCAACAGATACAGACCGGCGGACTTTAGCACCGAGGGAAGCGATGCCACCCACCTATGATCTCCGCTAATCCCCATTCAGCCACACCAGGTTGCTGCTGCAGATAGTCAGGTTGCACAGAACCTGCATGATGTGCCCGCACGCACCAGCCTTTGTCCTTATTTGACTTGGTCTGGTTACTGTTGCTTGTCATGCTATGTCAAGATATCTGCGTGACTCAGAGGACCTGGGGCAGTGAACTGCACGTTCCCAGAGGAACCTGCTGTTGCGCGCCTAGTCCTTGGCACTGGGAGCCCATGGTCTGACTACTGAAGGCACGTAACCATTGTTCGTGTTATCATGTCTGATTTAAGCGTTTACCTATCCTTGGTAATGTGCCTTGTCAAGCAGCGAAAGTCGTACTGAGTGCGTGCAACCTCACACACGGGGAGTGAGCATCTGCGCGGGGAAGCCTGCCATATGCAAAAAAGGAAACCATCAAAAGCTGTGGCCTTCACTTCTGCTGTTCCATGGCTTGGAGCTTGTAGGCCCTAGGCCCTTGTAGGCCCTGTCCCTGTTACGTCGATTGCTAAACCAGCGATTCAAGCGGAAATCGCTACTGCTCATTGACACGAGATACCAATGAAACATCCCAACGTGCTCATCTTATTTCAGACGGGCCTTTTTGCAACCGTATATTGTGTCCCGCATTTTCAAACCCCCATACCGAGAGGAGCGGTGCTCTGATGGGTTTTCAACCTCTGAACATCGTATGATATAAAGAGCATTTGAACAACTTGTCGCTGCGGCTTCCCTGGAGGCAGTTATTCAAATGATAGAAAGTAGCGAGGAGAAGGCTGGTTTGAAGCAGCTGAAGCTCGATAAATGTCACACAGAAGGCCTGGTGCTTGTTTCTTGGGTCAAATCGGAAGGGACATGGCACACTGTAACGGCAGGTGCAGACAGCAAGGTGGTAACGCGCCACCCGCGTAACCACCAGGAGGTGAAAAGCGCCGAAGGAAAAGCAGCTGTACACTGCATAGCAGTGTCCCCTGATGGCAAATATGTTGTAGGGGTCGATGATCAGTACGTCAGGGTGAGTGCAGCTGTCGCACGTTCCTTAGCAGGGCTACTGTTGTGCAGCAAGTGTGTGAAGTGACTGCTGCAGAGCTCATGGAGCAGTGGCTGCCTTGTCAGGTGATAGATCTTGCCTCTGAGTGTCGAAGGATGAATATATAGTGAGCTTACCACTAACCATGCGGGTCAGGTTTCGGCTGCCATCTTGTGATTGTGGTGTTACACCTTCACAAGTGCAGATGTATATGGTGGCGAGCAGCAAGCAAAGACACACAGTGTACCAAAAACAATCAGCCCCAGCATAGTTGTGCAACCCTACTTACATATGCGCTTGTGCAGTAACTGTAACATGAATGGGCCAACAGTGGGGAAAGCGTCGTCGTCTCAGCAAGTCAGCAGTGGCTGGTATGGTGCAGCAAAGCTGGCTGCATTAGGATTGCACCAAAAGCCCTACAGTGTGAGCTGCAGAGTACATGGTGCCGCTGCTGCTGTCATTTTACAGGCTTGGCGCCTTCCCGATCTGAGTCGAGTGAGCATGGCTATTGGTCGCTTAATGGGAACAGCAAGGTGCTGCTGTTGGAGCAATGACAGCACAGCTGTGGCAGCTGCTGGAGATGACCGCGAGATCCAGATCATCACTGTCAAGGATTCCAAGGTGATAACAGCTGCCCTGATGCACACCACCGGCTGATGCAACATGCTTCAGCAGCAGCTTGACGTTGTCAATACAGATGCTGGAGCCGAATCATACGACAGATCTTGGGATTAGCCTACAGTTTGTCTTCATTTGGCGCATGGTACAGCCCTATGCTTTACCTCACGGCAGTTTGCACTGCAGCAGACTGTGCCTCGCAGCAATGCTTCAGGAGAGATGAGCTCTGCTGTCTGCATGAGGCCTTGGGCAGCCTGAAGCGTGGTATTCATGCGTAATAAAGTTATGCTAGATCAGCAATAGCATATTGCGAATTGTGATCACGTGACAGAAGCTTGTGCTGTGTGCTGTCAGTGCAGGTTCGACAAAGGCTTAAAAATGAGTGTTTTACTCGGGGTCTAGCATTGGACCCTGAGGGCCAGTATCTGGCAGCAGTGACTGCAGACGGAACCGTGACTGTGTGGGATATTAAACAAGAACCAGCAGCAAAGCAGGAGTTCAGGAAGAGGCTGGGACCCAAGGTGGGGTACAGCTTATACTGTCTGATTGTGATACAGCCCAAGCAGCATTTGATGACATGCGGATGTTGCCAGCTATGCTGAACAACCATTTGACATTGCTGCTGGCCTGCAACTGAAGCTTGAGCAAGCATCATAGTCGCCGCTGCTTAGCCATGCAGAGCCAAGGTGGTTGTGCTGGTGCGGCTGCTGCTTGTGACTTCAGATTGATCATGACGCTGATGTTGCTCTCCAAGGTCTGGCCTGGCATCCTGATGGGGGGACCCTGCTAGCAATCTCAGGTCTGATCACAACACAAAGACGAACAACCCTGGCATGTGCAAAGCATGTGCATTGTCCGCCAACACAGTTGCAATCGTGCTGCTGCTGGAGCAATACAGAATGCATACTTCCTGTTCATTGCTGCTGTTGGTAGTGGGTCATGCCTTAGTTCGCATCTGGGTTTTGCCAGCATTTGCTGTTGCAGGTTGCAGGATAAGTAACGTAATAGGACGTAGTACACAGTGATATGTTCATCACGCTGAACAGCAAGTGCAGCCGCTGCTTGATTCACCAGGTCAAGACAATGATGTGGTGCTACTGGAGCGCCTGAGCTGGAGTCCCGTGTCATACCTGACTGGTGGTCACGATGGAAGCATTGGTGTGATTGCCTTCTCTCCTAATGGCGTGTACGCAGCTACTGCTGGTGCTGATAACAAGGTGGTGGTCTGGTCCGTTGATTCTGCTATGCAGGTGAGCCTGTCTTGACATCACAGGCTGCTTTTGAATTGTTTCGCTCAAGCCTAATGCGGTGTTGCCCTCCAGCTGGACAGAAACAAGGAGCTGAGGTGCTGTTTTGCATTCTAGGGTGCAGGGCACCCTCTCTGTGCAGCAATGCTGACCCACTGATGCTTTGTGACCAGTTCAATTGACTTAATGTCAGGCGTGCACAAGTGCGCTATTGGTTTCTTGTTGGTGAACATACCCTGCTCGAATTGCCTGTTACCTTGCACTAGGTGTCTGCTAGGCAGCTGTCATGCTCTGCCACCAGTCTGTCCTGGCACCCTCAGAACAATGCCTTACTGGTGGGAGGCAGTGACGGAGGTGTAGCCTTATGGACTGCCCCTGTACCTGAGGTGAGGGGACAGCACTCAACCAACCAAAAATGCACGTACGGACACATCTTGTTTTTTTACCATGCCAGCCACACTGCTGTTGACAAAACCAGTGCACATCTTGTTTCCTGCATGCTGTCATGCTGCTGTCCGAGTTGTTTCCCTGCAAGGGCTGCGAGTCAACATGTATCATCGGGACTCAGCTAATAGTCAGTACTTGTTCAGTCCCTGCTGGTGCTCAAACTTGCAGCAACAAGCGATCTCACCAATGCAGCTTAGCTGGTGTGCAACGCATTGACCTACCTGTTCATCTGTCACCTGTGTGATGTCCTTATCAGTGTAATGCTGCTGGCCACAAATTGCCTAGTCCCTGGCTCCCAGTGGATGATCTATTAGAACAAGCAGACAGAGCAGCAGAAGGTGGGAGGTTTAGCAGCTGGCAATGTTTCATCTGGATTGCAATCCTTATATCGCAGTGTTGCAATTTGGCTTAGATGTACATTGCACCTTGCTGTGCAGTGTGTCGCACATCTTATCACCACCAGAAAACATCAACAAGCAGCGTTGCTGGTCTGCTGATCTGCTGCAGTAATGATACACATCTGCAGCTGTGATACACTATGGTTGTCATATGCTTTGATGTTCTTAGTTCTGTACTAATAGCAAGAACAATGGTCACAATGGGCTTGGGACTATACTTCTAAGTTTCACGATGTGTTTGCAGCCATCAGCAAGGCTGCAGCTGGCGGTATGGATGATGCTGACCTGGAGGATGAGCTGGATGATGATGATGCCATGCAGCAAGTGGTCCGGCAAAGGGGGCCGCCTGCTGAAGAGGACACAGTGACAGTATCTGGTGTGTTTTCACAGCTTTGCAGGCTTCTTTGACTTTGCTGGTACTGCAGTCTGCTCATGTACAGGACTATTCTAGGGTGATCTCAGCCCCAACCATACTCTGGGTATAGTTCTAATGGCTGCCAGCAGATCTGAGCAGTACAGCAGACCCGTAGGCTTCAAAGCATCTGTACTTGACATACTCTGCTGTGTAAGCTTGCCCCTGGATGTTGTATACTCGCACCTGTGTGAACATGAGATGCTTGCAGGGGTCCAGGATTTGTTGCCAACCTCTGCTGAAGGCAAGCCATTATGCTTGCTGCCGATTTGCAGGTGATGGGTTGACTGGACCAGACATGTTAGATAGGCTAGATGCCATAGCAGAAACAGCAGCAGGTTTGAGGGGTAGAGTGCCAGGGTCAAGCAGGTTCGCAGCAGGGCACAATGCACCCAAACCCAAGCCTCCTCAAGCCCCAATACACCCAGGCAGCACACCTGCTAGCAGCAACAGTAGTGCCAGGTTTCTGGCCTACAACCAATTAGGGTGTGTCGTCAGCAGAGCAGTGGATGATCATCACACAATTGAGGTGCGTTGTGTACTTTGCAAATGGTGAAAGCGCGTGTCCGCAAGCATGCATCGACGCCACCCAATGCAGTGCATAACAGCTACAGCTGCCTAGGCCTTGTTGTTGACGCATAAGGCTTTGACCACTGCTGTCTTCACTTCTGGCCAAATGAGATGACTTCTCATCATGTTCTTCAGGTCAGCTTCCATGACACTTCCAGACATAGGCTCAGAGTCCCGCTGCTGACTGACTACTACAACTTCACTGCCGCATCACTGAGCAGCAAAGGTGTGGCGTACATCAGTGCGTCAGCTGGTGCAGAGCAGCCATCAATGCTGGTGAGTTTCGGCTGTCCTGGCCCATGTATACATGACCTGTTCTGCAACGGGTATGTTGGGGAAAACGCATCTGTAGTACGAGCTGCTGTTCGCTATTGACATGCAACCAATTGCACATATGAGTAGCTTGTAACAAGCGGTTTACGTCTGAAATGTCTCATTGCACATATGTCTCCACCTGCTTCATGCCAGGTATGGCGAGGATTTGAGTCCTGGGCATCTGGTTCTGACTGGACCGCTGCTATGCCTCAAGGGGAAGATGCTCTGGTAGTAGCGGCAGGTGGGACATAAGCATGTCAACATGCCAACGTGTCAGCACCGAACAGCTGATAGTGGTGTGTTCTCAGAACCATGTTTGGCGCACTATAGTATCTGTGCTAGCAGACAGAGCATACCATAATGGTCATGGTGTTTTTGATATGCAGGAACTAGTGTTGTTGCAGTTGCCACAAGTGCCCAGTTATTGCGCTTGTATTCAATTGGGGGCCGTCAACTAGCAGTCCTCAGCATTCCCGGTCAAGCTGTAGCACTGGTAACAACAGGTGCGTGTGTAGAATGTTCATTCTGGGCTAAGAAGCCTTTGCTTATGTGTGCTTCTATGTGACATACACTCAAAGCACAGCCCCGCACTTACCACACAACAACACGTTATTCACTTGAAGCGATGGGTACATGACTCCACATGTCTTCTTGCGGTCTACCACGTCCGTTATTTGCAGACCCAGGCCATGCCAATGATGGCGGGGTTCTGGAGTTGTTCACCAGGCATTACCTGGCGGTTGTATGGGCCAACAGTGGACCACGACCATTCTGTGGTACACAGAATCTCTCATACCTGGTGAGGCCATCCCCTTGAAGCAACTCTACAACAACTTACTTGCATGCATGTTGGCAGAACATCAAAGTCATTTTCAAAATGATGCAAGGAGGCAGGTGACTATTGTCAACATCTTGACATGCATCGCAGCACAAAGGCGATCTGCTTCAGTACATTACCCCAAAGCTGTTTGTGCACTCTTTATGCACTGTGGGTGTCAAGGCCTCCGCTTAGCAAGAGAAGCAAATCTCAGATGTTCATTCAACTCTGCATGCTTGTTTGCTCATTTTCTCATGCCTTTAGGTGCTGGATATCACTCATCAAGCCCAGATCAGCAGTGGCGTTGTTGCCTTGTCAGCTGGTGCGTCCTTGTCCTGGCTGGCTTTCACCAAAGAGGGGATCCTTGCTGCATTGGACTCAGCAGGAGTGCTCAGGTTGAGAAGTCAAAGTTGGGGCGGCAGTTGGTTGCCAGTGTTAGACACCTCAACAGTCAAAACATTGGCAGGCGCCGAGGTGTACTGGCCAACATGGTTGGACACCAACAATTTGATGGCAGTTATCACAAGCAACAAAACCCCATATCCACAGGTAAACAACTGACCTGACATACCGCCATGTTAGCCCAATCAGACAATGCATCCGCGAGTGCTTTCATTCAGCATAGGTGCTTTGATGCACTTGTGCTTTCAATGAAGTCATCCTGGCATAGGGTGAAAGGATTGCTGCAGCTATAGTTCTTATGCGTTGTGACCCTTATCGAGCCTCCGTCATGATGTTTGAATGTGATATGACGCTTGAATATGATATGTGACAGGTTTGTCCCCGACCATTGATCACTTCTATCTCCCTGAGAGTTTGCACAGCACCAACTGAGGCTGCGCCGGCTGATGCTGAGGAGGCAGGGCTACGAATGGAGCTCCAAGGAGCACACATCAGAGCTCTTCAATCCCATGCGCTGCTAGATGGTAGGCAACAACAAGTGCTTCTAGTTGACTTGTCATTACTTCAACATCAATGTTTGACTTGTGTCCTGTTGTAGAACTCATTTGGTACCCTCTCCCTACCCGAAAGCACCCAAGAGATTATTGTGACCTAGTGGAACAGAGAACATGATGAACCGCCACTAAGCAAAGCAGTACCTCAATACCATCTCTAGCACTCTAGCATCAGTTGATCAAATGCCGCATTTGAGCATAACAATTTTGGGCCTGATCATGCGACGAACCGCAACTTTATCTGACATGATATGTATGTGTGTTGTTGGATGTGGCGTGCAGGAAACCATACTGAAGTTGAGGAGATTCTCAGTATGCACAGGGTTGATGCTGATAAGTCAGCGCTAAGGCTCTTTACTGCTTATTTAAAAGCTAATAAGCAAATTAGAGCATTGGAGATGGCGGTGGGGCTACATCAAGTGAAAAGTCTCGAAGGTGAGCTGACTTGTTGATCACTACCAACAGCCTGTTACACAATTGCTGCAGTGTTACACACTAGTGTAGTAGTGTTGCAGCAATTGATGGCAAGAATGACGCACATGTGCACACATGTGCTGACCCAACTGCTTTTGCTGAGGGTGAGGAGATGTTTTCTGCAATGAAACGGTACAAGGCTCTGATCTTTGGTCAGTAAACACCGCTATTGTCACAATTGATGCAATCTGTACGTACTTAGATATCTACGCTTATCAACAGGTACATGACGATGCATTATGAAAGATGTACTGCATCTGACTAGCATGTTTGTTTGTCCGATTGCCATGTTGGTCTACTTCTACATTGCATTACTGACCATCTTCGAAGCCGATGCTTTTGCAAAATGTGTGCGTGCAAACGGCAGGTGCTTTGAGAATAGCCAATCACTTCCATATGCCACAACTGGCTGAACGCATAACAGCCGTACTTGAACAGAGGATAGCGGCAGATCTGGAGCAGCAACAGAATGAAATACATCAGGTGAAACTCTGGGTTTGGTGTGATTGCATACATAGCACACATCGGACTCGCATTAGTTCTCATGCAGGATGAAATGTCATTTCTCATTGAGTGTAGTCGCTCATCTCTTTTTGGGTGCATGATGGTGATATGTAGTAGATCAGACCTGTAAGTCAACCTAGAATACATGTCTGTATAGCAAGTATTCAGTGCATTTCTTAAGAAAATTCTCTTCTAAATACATGTGTTTGTTGGTCCTGTCATATCATAGGTAGATGCATGTGCCATTGACATGGTGCAAGAAGGCATGCAACCACACGCACCAGTTGAAGTCGAGAATGTTGCTCCCATCACAAATAACCAGGCCCAACTATCTACATCACATGACAAAGCAATGAACCACAAACGGAAGATCGCCAGCCTTGTTGATGCGGACCCATTGCCCCGGCCTAGAACCAATCCCTTTGCGCGCAAAAAAACTGACTGAGGTGTGAGTGGTTGCGGACAGTTGTTACTATAGCTGTAATAGCTTGTGCCTGACACTGTTTGAGACAATGTGTTTGCATGTGAACAATCCAAGCTGGTGATGTTGACACATACACCATAGTTGGGTGCATGGAAGTGAAGCCTTAGACTTGTTATCATAACAAGTCATAATGGTCGGTTGGTGCAATGTGCATATGTGCTCTGAGAGAGCGTCAAGGTTGTCAATGGATAACAGATTGAATGTTAGGTAACCACAAGCTACTGGAGCCAAGTCGGCAACGTCGAGACATGCCTATTAGCTGATAGTATGGTCATCCTTGTATGATGTCAGATCCGGATGCGATCTTGGAAAGTGGTATTCCACTCTGGCTACGGCCAACTGCTACGTCAAGCAATGCTATTTGTTGTGTGTTAACATTCAGTACACAAACATCATGATTGTCCGCACTTATCATATAGTTGTCGACAAACATTCCAACTTTGGGAAAATGGAAAACGGCACCATGTGGCAACGTTGCCGCTCACACGTACTTGCATGGCATGCGATGCTTCTATCACATTCTTAGACTGACTCGATGACACCAATGATTGCTTATGCAACCGGATATAGGTGTTTAGGACAATAATGTCATTATGATTAGTGTACTCGTTCGAGTGTCGTAGTTGTACAACTACAGTAGTGTTATTTGTACCACAGTCTGCACTCTTGAATTTACGTTGGCTACGGCTCTCGACACCTTGTGGCTGTCCGACAAGGATATACTGACATACCTGCATAAAATATGACATGTCGAACATAACAAGCAACATGCCAAACTGGCCGAACAAGCGGCGATGCAAAAATAACACAATAATTTATACAAAGTAGAAATCGGGGAACCAAATCGCTATCGGCAAAGCCAAGTTCGCCCCAAAAAGCGCGCTTAGAATTCTAAAAACTGACGAGGGAACCACGACAGACCCGGATAAGATCATGAACATTATTGAAGAGTACTACCAAGCCAAATTCAAAGCACCAGTTGGCGCAGTAAAACATGGCAAATACCTTCCCCAAGACACACCAAGGGACTACCCATGGCAAACCACACGAGCCTACTCAGAGTACAAAAACCAGTTACGGGATGCTGCCCCAATCCACCGGGAGTGGTTTCATGAAGCTATTGATGATGAGGTGGCATGTAATACATGTTTGCGGTCATTGTCTAGGGGCGAAGCCCATGGACCTTTGAGTGCCTAACGAACTTTTGCAGGCATATGCAGGAAAGGAGGCAATACACAATCTAATCAGGATCATGTGGGCTACAAGCCTAACACCCGCAGGGTGGAAAGAGCGTGCTACCATCTTGTTGTACAAACACAAGGGCACAGCTCTACAACTTCCATACTACAGACGTATTGGACTTGAGAATACACTTTACATTTTATGGACCAGAATGGTCACTTTCAGTATGGCGGATAGAGCAGAAGGAAATAGGAATAGGAATAGGAAGGAGCTACGCTGAACGACTTGTGTCAAACGCGTAATTTTTCGAGCCAAGAGGGCCGAGGCAACCAGTATCTTGACAGATACCGATAAGACCGTAGGGAACCCATACGTGTCTCACCCTTTCCTTCAGGGGCGCTCGTGGTAGTCAACGTGCGTATGTAGGATACCTTTCACGTTGCCTACCTTCTACCCCATACGCGCCTTCCTACCGAGTAAACCCGTACCAGTTTGTAGCGCTTCCCCCTCATTTCATCGATTGGCACAGTGGAATCACCCACTGTCACTGGTACCCAAATCAAGAAGGGGGCAGAAGGAAATAACATGATCAGTAGCTCACAAGCAGATTTCAAGAATAAGCGAACATGCACTCACCAAATTAGAATGATGATCATGGCGCTTGAAGATGCACACATCACCAAGCAGGACATATACTTGCTACAAGCAGACATGACAGAAGCCTTTGACACCATCAATCATGACGAATTGCTAATGATCTTGTATGATTTGGGTTTCCCTTGCGACGCCATTGAAGTGGTCAAAGACCTATACACAGCCGCTAACACAAAAAAACCGTTTTGGCACCCCCTTTGGACCAACATGCTCGATCTACATCCAACACGGGAACCTACAAGGAGATAGCTTATCTCCCGGAGATAAAAAGTTTCCTCTTTGTCATATGCTTGGAACCACTGCCGAGATGGCTAAAGGCTGGCCGCAAGGGTTACATGGTATGGTCCCTGAAACACAAAATATCAGATTACCAAGCCAAGTACCGAATTAGTGATGTGACGTACGCGGATGACCTCAACGTCACTACCAGCGGCCCAACAGGCCTACCAAATCTCAAACATCAGGCCTCTAAAGTGAGCGCATACACCACTTGGGGCGACTTGATAGTCAACAACTTGAAGATCACTGTCACCAGTGCCCTGCATGGCTCGGCCCCCACACAACCTTAGGACAAACACACACTCAGCACACAACTCACCATACCATACGATACGGTATGTCCAAAGGACATTCAATTTGGCTACAGGGTCACTTTATCTTACGTGTTTTCTTGTGAGAGGGGGTCTTGGAGTGTTTCTTTTGATGGTGGGTTTTTTTTTCATCCGCGCATTGTGATCGGTGTGGTTTAGCCTTGCCTAAGTTTGTAAGTTTGGTCCTGCGATGCTTCCATATGCGCTCCAGGTGGGCAACTGCAATTGTGTGAAGTTGTTTAACAAGTTGTTTGCTTGTGGCTTCTTATAATTCCAATGTACTTGTCAAATTTTTCAGGGTGTCCTTGTTAATTTTTCCGCTTACCCCTAGCAGGAGATTGCATTGTTCGATCGCGGCATGTTCATCGTGTTGTCTCAATGTGCTTATGAGCTTACTATGTTGCTGATTGGCTCTTAGGTCCTGTCCGTTGGGGTCCGTATCTCTGCAGTATTTGATTCCAACTATAGTGTATTTGACTTGCGTTTGTCACAACCTGCATCAGTTAGAGCCTCATTGGTGAGTGATTCTGCGGGCTTGAGTATGGCATGTTTGAGTAGTCTGCTGCGCTTCAGACTTGCAGCACATGATCTGTGTGTGTGCACAGCCAGGTGGCAGAATAGATCTCGTAAGCAGCGTGTTTGTGAGAGATATTCCTTGCAGCAAGTAGAAGATGAGTTCCATATGGTCTTGGAATGCCCTTTTTGTGAGGATATACGTCAGCATTTCAACTGTTTGTTTTCTCAATTTGGCGGCTAGAGATGTTGTGATCTGCTCGCTAGACCTGATACTAGGGAATGAATGAATGAACCTACGCCAAGCGCCTTCAATAGGTGCTTGCGTAACTTGAGGGAGGAAGTGTGATACTAGTGATACTAGTGCAGCACCCTTCCCATCTAATAGCTGCTTTCGTGCACAATTGTTGGTTACGTCGATGTGGTCCAGATATCGGTGTGCTTACCAGACCTAATGATGATGATGATGATCATGGTAATTCTAATTAAGATGACTTTGTTTCTGTTTCTTCTAATGAGTGGTTTGAATGTGAGTGTGAACTTGATACCCCCATGAGCGACTTGTTGGCTCTAACGGGGTGCCCCACTGCGGGGCATAGATTTTGTGTGCGCGCGTTGCCGGTTTTTACGGTCGAATTCGTATAGCATGATGTCAGGTATACTGACTTCAGTGATGCTACGCCTTACCGTAGCCGGCATGCTTTCTGGAAGTGATGGAAGTGATTGGGATCTTTCGGCCTATTGGTAGAGTTGCTTCACCGGCCTGCTTACGTCGTGTATTTGCCCCACGTCCGCTGTGATCAATTGAGGTCCTTTACTGCATGCTGCAATAGCCTCTATTATGGCAGTTCTTGCTTCATTGTGACGGAGTGTGGTCGCTTCACTCAATCTTCTACACGCGCTTACAGAATGATGTCCGCCGTCCTGTTCTCCGCATATTGGTCATCTGTCCGACAAGGATTTTCCATATCCGTGGAGTAATTGGTTGGTGAGCCAGAGGCCAAATCTGTACTGCATCACCAGCCGCCGTTGTCGGGCGGGGTGCGATGCGCAGGTCATAAATTGGTGACTATAACCCTATGATGATTTAATAATATCTTGTATTTTCCTCCATGCTGCAAAGTGCACCGTGTCAAGCTTGGCTTTTCGGTATTTCTTAAGTAAGTGAATGTATTGTTTGAGGCTGTCTGTGATGCTAGGCATGGAAATTAGCTGCGGTCTTTGTCTGGTGCGGCGGGTACCGGCGGCAGGGGCTGTACCAGAGGCATGGGCCTTCCTCTGGTACAACCAGTACATGTTTCGTCGTTTGTCGCACACACACACACACACACACACACACACACACACA
>LWCB01013793.1:0-10881 GCA_001630525.1 Coelastrella sp. M60 | reverse complement strand
CCGTCGATCACGCCGGTGAAGGTGGTGTCGACGCGCACCTCGAAGCGGTCGGAACGGACGGTGCGGGCGAGCCGCCGCGGCACGTGGAAATCGCCGAGCGGCAGGATGCCGCGATCCTCCGGCTCGACACATCATCACGATGCACCTTGGGCACTGCGATGGCGTGGTCATACTGACTGTGATCAGCAATGATAATGTTATTGCAAGAGCCTCTCAGCACCACTTGTCAACAATGATTGTGTACTACACATTCTCATAGTTCATCAATATCGAATATTGGACTCCCGGTAGACCACCTCTACATCTGGACACTGCCCAGGAGCGGGAATCACTCGACCCGGAAACCACTGACAGGGAATCACTCAGTCTTAGCAAGAGGTGTTTTTCTCCTGAGAGGCTTGGAGTCTGTTGAGTTCAGTGCTAGATATTCTTATAGATTAGTCGACAGATGCTTCTCCCAGGTTGTTGAGCCTCAGACAGGATGTCTTGGCAACTGTTGCCAAGTTGAACTGAGTTGACGGACTCCGGTGTGTTGTCTGCACAACCTATTGGATGACTAGTCTGCTGTACAAGCACCGTCAATGGATGGTCAGTGATTGCACAGTCCCTGACGGTGTTGGTGAGCTGCGATGTGGTAACTCTCTAAATTCTAATACTACTTAGAGGACTATTACACTGGTGGCAGTAAAAAAGGGGTTTTTTACGCTGGGGGTTATTTTTTACAATTAATCAAAGTAAATAATCTTTATGCATATACTTTTCATTTGCAATTGATTGCAGCTCAATCGGAGCACAGATGAGTGTTCTGGCAGGGGGTCATTTTTGCTGCCGTATACCCCACTCAAAGAGGTGGCGTATACGGGAGGGGTGTTTCTACATGGGCATGATGCGGTGTTTTCGCCACTCCGCGCGCATACCTAATCAATCATTTGGATCCTAAACAGTATTTCTGCGCGTTCTCTTCACTTATTGCACTCGCGGCAGTGACACAGGCAGCACCATCGCAGCACCATCGAAATATTGACATGCAGATCGAGGCATGTTCTCATGTCCTCAACATGTCTTGACCCTTTTGGGGGACATCAACAAGCATTTAAGAGATTTTAATGGGTCACGGGCGACCACAGGCTCAACATTTGAGGGCAGGCAGTCAAGCAGTACAGCTGCAGCAACTTATCGTTGCATGGGCCCCATCATGGGGTTTCAGTGCTCAAACACGTTCAAAATTGGTTTTACTTTGGTTTATAAGCAGTAACGTAAACATATAGATGTGCATCACGCAGCCGTACAAGACCACCCACAGATCGATTATTGTAGATGTTGAGGCATACGGGCTTTGATGGCCCTAACAACCGCGCACATTGATAATAGTATAATACCTAAACGTTATGTTTTTAAATGTAAACCAATAAGCGAGCACAACAAGCAATAGTAGAAAAGCTGTCAGTGTAATAAGATATTCTGCCACTTTTTTGTACTGAAGCCCAGTGTAATAGACCTCTTAAGACGTTGGGACCATTTCGTGAGGTACACAGCCAGTGACTGGCAGGACTAATCAATACAGTGTGCACAAGATCTACCAAACACGGCGCCGGCTAGCCTATCGGGGACTCAATTTGGTATTAGCGGATTGAATAATTGGTGACGACGTCCCGAACTTGGCAAGCTTCTTCCAGCGGGCGCAAATTTGTACTTGGCTGAAATGGTGGGTGAGAAAATTCACACATCTGAATAAATAGGCATATGGCTTACAGGATATATGCAGATACACCACCATCAAATGGCTCAAGGGGCCCGGGCTAGTAATAGTAGTAGTAGTAACACCCACTCCGGCCACGAGGCCCTTGGGATAGATACAATCGGCTGGCTGAGCCAGGCTAGATTGCTGCAGGAAGCAACCGTTGCAGTAAGTAGGCTACTTACTGCCAAACCATGAGGGCATGCTGCGGGTACCACAAAGCACCACGGGGCACGATTATTGTGGCACGATACATAATACGTGTGCTTTGCTTACACAGCAATGCATGGACCATAAACTAAGCAAGAAGGCCAAGCGGAGAGCTCAGCATGCACCAAGTCCCGAAGGTGCAGCAACAGTGTTGACAGTTACAGCATTATCCGAATCTTTCCAACCTTCACAGTCATCAATTGATACTGCCATGTCAAGTCGATTGTATCCAGAAAGTTCTGATGTCACTCTAGGCCTGTCAGCCACACTGTTTTTGGCACCACCTACTTCGCTTTGACTGAGCTTGCAGGTCTGCTGGCAGCAGCAGCAGCAGCGGCGGCAGCAGCAGCAGCTGGCTTGCCAGGTGGCTTTACACCTGGCTTGATACCACCCATAGATGACATTGGTCTGCTGGCAGACCCTGCTGCACCATCCTGCTGATCAGACTTTTGTGCGGCAATGTTGCTGCTGATGCTGTAGCTACTGTTGGCAAATGCTGCAGCTGCTGCTGCCTCAGCTTGAGCTTCTGCAGCTGCTGCAGCCCGTGCTGCCTCATCCCTACACAGCAGTAAAGCACTGAGGTTGACTTAAGATTTGCAGTTTGTGGTAGAATCTGAGTCTGGTCCTATGTCTGAGCTTGACAGTATCTCTGATGATGTTTTGGATGATGAACTTGCAGATTTACCAGATTAAATCTGGTATGGTTGTGTTATCTTTTCCCCCATGAGCCATGAGTTGGCTCCTCACGGGTGTGAACCCTTAAAGGGTAACTTGTAGTAGTAGTAGTAGTTAACACACACACACACACACACACACATCGGCATGATGCATCTATGAATTTGTTTCTGTTTCTGCTGATGAGTGGTTCGATTGTGTGTGCAACAATGATACCCCCATATGCGGTCTGTTGGCTTCAAGGGAGTGCCCTTTGAGGGGCACAGATTGTGTGTTTTCATTGAGGTGCAAAGTCAGCAGTCTGTGCTTGGGTAGTGTTTACCGCAGCTAATGCCTTGTACTGGCATGGAGCTGCCAGCTCCATGCAGTGCAGCAGTACCTTCCATGGCACCATTGCTCAAGATAGTCATACGGTTTTAGATTCTCACTACATGAGCTGGTTGTGGGCATGAGGTATGAAATCATTGCAGACCACTGTCACTCTTACCTTGCTGCTTTTGCTGCTGCAGCTGCTGCTCTAGCTGCTTCCCTGGCTACTTTGGCTTCAACCTTTGCAATCTGTACAGCATATACCGGGTCAGCATAAGGATCCTTGTAGGATGCTTCTATCCCTGCTGCTGCTTTGAGTAGCTCATCTGCAATGACCTGCACCGTGACCATAGCACAACAACATCAATAAACACAACAAAAATAACAATATCATCATCATCGACAACATCTTGTCACACCTCCAAGCCGTGACGTCATTGAAGAGTGGAAGCTTGCAGCAGACTGCAGCACTCTGTGAGCAGTTGCACATCGCTTTGCTCCTTGTCAAGATCATCTGCTGATGTCTTCATTCAGCTGCTTCTGGTTGAGTCAGTAGCACTAAAGTAACTTAGCTATTGTGTATACAAACAGTATCTATTAGCAGCTGTATGCCATGTCTAAGCCTTACCTGACATGGGTTAGCTGGTCTGTGCAGTGCTGTTTTGACAAGGCCAGCCATCATAGAAGGCATCACGCTTGCCAGCAGTGTTGAAATGAGGGGCTGAGCAGCACGATGAATCTTCTGCTGTTCACGACATGCTTCATCAGCAAGCAGCGCCTGCAGGGTGGGACACTTGCGCACTGTGACCGTATCAGCAGGTGCAGGTTGTGCACTCAGTCATGAGTCATAAGCAGACATCTGCATGCACGGAGCCAGAGCACTGGCCAGACCATGGTCTGGTCGTGTGAACTCAAATGGCTTTCTGGACCTGATGTAATGAGACTGTCATAGCCACGGTGGCATGGCTTGATTCGTGACACATGTTCTCTCTGTTATGTGTTTAGTCAATCACAGTGCAGGTGCCTGACCGTTTTAGCAAGCCTCTTTAGCCCCACACTCACCTCAGCAGCTGCCAGCAGCTCAGCAATTTCTGCAGACACTGCAGCTGATTTGCTGTCGGCCAAATCTGCCAATGGTAAGCCAGGCACCGCAGCATTAGCGGTAGTAGCAGCAGCAGCAGCAGGAGCTGTTCTGTTGATGTCTGCGGTTCCCCTCACATCATCATTCACCTCAGCAGGCAATCCTGCGTTGTCTGTTGGAAAGCCTTGGTAGTTATGAGGTGACCCAATCCAGTCTAACAGCTGTTGCTCACATGGCAACGCTGGCAGATCTAGATGTTGCTTGTCTGGCTGCTGCTGCTGTGGTTGCTGCTGCTGCTGCAGTAAATGGTGTATCTGTGTGGCAACTATTGCAGCAGCAGCCCCTGAAGCTGGCTCATAGTAGGGATTGCTGATGCGCATGTATTTGGCACCTGCATGACAAGATATGCCACCTGAAGGCCTTGCACTGTATATCAGAATGCTGGGAAATCATGCACACGCCACGAGCATGTGCCAAGCAAACATTGTCAACTGCACATGCAGTTCATTCCCGCAAGCTGCTTAGTGAGCCAACCAGGTTGCTGATGATGCACATCTGTGGTTTGCAGCTGAAGTCCACATAGCAGTGCATACAGGCAACCACCCAATATGTTGGCAATAGGGCCAAGAATCTCCAAATCATCAGCAGCATACCTGCTTCAACAAAGTATGCAGCATACCCCCCGTGATCTGGCAGCTGCACATCAGCCGGCAACTCAACACATGCGTCTGTGTCCATAGCAGCACTGCCTTTGCTCCTGCCCCTGCCTGTGCTGGTAGTGCTGTGAGTATCAGAAGCCTCTGAACCAGCTGTAGTGCTCCTCAGGGCATCATAGATGGCAGCACGCTGAGTGAAGAACAGGACAGAGAAGCAAGTCGCAGAGAGTAGAGCTTGGAATCGAGAGACTGTAGACATCAAGGATGTCATGATCGGTGGCAAGTCATTAATTGCCATTCATTTCATAGGATGCTGGCTGGCAAGTATAGATCAAATCAATCAATGTGAGGCTGTTGCTGACTCAGCAAGAAAGAATTGTGTCTGCTGGTGTATATTATCCTTACCTTTGCTGCAAGGTCTGCAGTATCTTCCTGTACCACTTGCTTATACAGTTCCATCCGCCTGCTCCATTCCTTCTCTGTGTTGTGAGACCCAGGCACACCCGCACCACCAGACTTATCTCCACCACCTCCAGCAACAGATCCTCCACTGCTGCTGAACGTGGTCTTACCTGCAGAGCTGGGTTTGTTTCTTCCTGCACCTCTGCCTGAAGCGATGAATTGATTGCCCAGAGCTCCAGCAGCTACTGCAGCTACCTCTGCTGCTGCCAGTGCTTTGACTCGTCTTAGCAGCTCATCATCAGGAGCATCAAGCTGCAGATGCAGTAAGATGGTACTAAGCTGCATGTTGCCACCTGTTTGACTCGGGTCAATGGCACATTTGATATGGCAGCAGAGAGACTCCCCGTTGTGAGTTAGAACCATGGTCCTGCTGTGCAGAGCCAGACACTGGCAAGACCCTTGTTCATAGATGTTGACAAACCAGGCTCACCTCGACCACATGAGTCGGCAGCAGCTCAGGTACCAGCTGTGATGCCTCAGAAGCTTCTTCACTGAGTAAGCTCGTGCGGCGACCCATAGTACGGCCAGCAGCTGAAGCACCAGAGCTAGATGTCATCTTCTTGTCCTGGGATTTGAATTCAAAGCGCGAAGTTCTCAGCGCAGGTCATACAAATCCTAGGGAGCATGTAATCAGCATGCAAGTATCAATAAACTGCCCAGCCAGTCAACTGCAGACTCCAAGCTCCAGAAGGCACAAAACATGACAGCACTTGCCTGGCAGATAGCGTCACGTCCAGCTGCCCGCTGCTTCACTTACCTTACTCAAAGCCCCTGCCGGCTTTTTTGCATTTCTGTCAGATACCCTGCCACCTTCAGCTGCAGAGACGCATGTGAGCAGCCTAGCCGCCTGGAGAGTTTTTGGCCAGCCCTCCATCACCCAGCCCTGGTTTGCTGCTGCAGGTTGTCTGGCCAGCAGATGCTGCGCCATCTTGGACATAATCTGTTGTGAGAGGCGTCCTTCCTTGCTAGCAAGCTGTGCATGAGCCGCCTGCGTAATAACAAGATCAATGAGCAACAGCAATGGCAGTGGGGTACACTGTGGTGGGTAAGCAACACTGAAGCTCAGGGCTAATACTTCAGTGTTGAAAAGGAATGGTGAACAGCGATAGATATGCCAAAGTTGCAGACACAGTTACAAGGCTAGGTTGCACATGCATGCCTTGCAATAGGTACAGCAGCAACCGAGGGGGTGAAGTTCCTGCATGATCTGAGCTGCAGGATACCTTCTGTGTCTCTGCATCCATCAATGGGAGCTCTGCAAGAATGGTGGCTGTGTTGACATGCAGAAGGTTGTACTGTTCTGCCAACCGTTTGGCCAGGTGACTCTTGCCTGAACAAGAATAAAAATTGAGTTGAACAGCTGACGCTTGCACCAACAGGAGATGTTGCAGGAACTGGTTTTTCAGTTCTTAGTGCCTACTGCACACTTTGATTCTGTCAAGGGATCTGTAGCAGCCTATGGTATACGAATTTTCCAGTGACCAATACCTGCTGCTGGTGGGGCCCTGATGAGAATTCTCAATGGAGTGAGATTGCGTGCTGCAATGAACTCATTCACGACTTGTGGCAGGTGATACAGCAGCCCCTTGGGACAGCAGCGGTCCGCAGACAATGGCTGAGGTAGCTGACTTGGAGCGAATGGCAGATCCAGCATGAGAAGGGGGCAAGGGGGACACCGTAGCAGACAGTCTGCTGGACTCCAGGTCCTGGTGCAAGCATACACGATAGCACAGCGATACACTACACAGAGGCCAGGTGTGCCATGCTGCATCCATGCAACATGAAGCTACTACTGACAAAAAGAATACATCCAGAAATGATAACTAGGTCCCTACCTGATGTCTGCATTGCCAAACACCTGCCCAACAGCTGCCACTAGGTCTTGCTGCCGCACAGCCCCCTCATCTACAGCAAGCATGTACTGACACCCTGGCTGCTGTTGAACAACTGCTTCAACGTAAGCAGCCAAGTCAGCAACATGTATTGTTGGCAGCCTGTTGCATCCTCGACCCAACAGTGGCAAAGGTTCCATGCCTTGCCAGGCTGCTTTGAACAGCGCATGCAGCTGGCTGTCATCTTCTCCACTGCCATAGAGGATGCCAGGACATATGACATAAGTATGGAGACGTCCAGGTCGATGACAGCGGAGGATCAACTGCTCTACGTGGTATGTTTCCAGACCTGCCGTAGCTGGCCGCCTGCATGATTGGCATATGAACCGCACAATTCTTACCAGGCTTGCGGACGTTGAATGTGTTTGTACATTGCAACAAACGCAGAATTGTGATGCACTTGCATGCTGTGCATTTTGAGGGAGATCATCGCCAGTATGAAGCACCTGCTACTGGCATCTTGCTCCTCCAAGACAGCGTATGGTGATGCATGTGATGTTGCTTGCTGGTGTCCTGCAGTCCCGGTATCAGCGGCACCTGTATCAGAGATACTGCTGTCAGGGACTGCTGCTGACGGCTTGGGGAGCTGCGGCGTTGGCGTTGCAGCCCATGTAAGGGGCGTGCTGATGCCCACAAAGGTAAGTGGTGGATTACTGGTCTGCAGTGATACAAGGACAAGCTGCTGGTGATGTACGAGGGAATAACGCTTTTAGAGCTGTAAAACTGTTAGTGCAGTGCGCTGGAACACAGGACAAAACAGATGATAGAACCAAGGGAGATGATTCTGGATGTGCCTGATTCATGAGCAGGTCACACGTATGAAGACAATGATTAAGAACCGCTGCTTATGATGGTATACTGCATAGCATCACGTCGACTGGCTCAGATCCCAATTGGCAAGTGCTGAATCATACTGGCTCCGCAACACAAGACTGACTTCTTGCTCCCCCTAAGGATACAAGAACCCTTACTACTGAACCAGACGGCGCTGCTTACTGGTCTTCGTACTAGCTTGTATATTGTATCTTTAGCATGGTCCTCATGGCCATGCAGGATATGGAAGACTGCTGTGGCCTGCTGCAGCCCATCTTCCCATGTTCTGCCCAGCCCCTGCGATCACTTGATCGTGTTGGAATCACGATCAACATAGTTTTGTACATCTAGTGTCAAGCTTACCTCTGTGCATGTCTCCTGGTGCCGCCATTCTATCACTTCATGCCCACATTTCTGCAGCAAGCAGATGGGTGTTGGTTGGTATGTTCAGCACAGCCCCGGCCCATTGTCACAAGAAATGATAAGCACCTGTAGGTAATTCTGTACATTTGAAGCTATATAGCCTTCATTGGGATAGATCAGTGCGCGCATTCCAAGTCTCTTAGGATTGTCAATCAACCTTGTTGACTAGATGGGAGCGGTGATCGCAGCCACCTTGCAGCGTATCTACCAGGTATCGCTGTTCTACAACAAATTATGAACGCATGGAGGACTCAGCTGCCCCAGCTGCAAGCGAAAGGGAGGATGCTGCCACGCAGTGCCCGGTGTTACGACAAGTGTGGCAGGCATAAGAAATGTGACAAACCGGGACAAGGTGAACCATGATGTAAACATGGTGTTTTATACGAGTCAAGTAGACTTCGGTCGCGCTGCATACGTGCGGTAGTGCATTCTCGCACAAGATTTCCAAGGACAGCTTCGGAAGTGCTCGCACGCAGGTTCTCTACTATCGTTGTATTCATCAAGGTGGCATTTAACTCACTGTCTGTGATCAGTCTGTGGAGGCCGGTGACACGCTGACGACACTGGTCCAGTTCTCGATGCTTGCTAAAGGGCGCGCAGTCAGCCACGGCTGCTCATACCGAGTGGAGGTGCAATTGTATCCTAGCAAGACCAAAAAGGGCGTTGTAAGGCTGCGTCAGTTCGTCAAGGCTAGCAGCACTCAGGAGGCACCAGGCACTGTCACCAGCAGCCATGCATCACTGGCAGAGAAAGCCGAAACACTCAAAGCATGGGTGGAGAAGTTCTGCGCCCCTTGGCCGTCGGAGCTTCAGCCTGTAGTGATGAATGAGAACGGGTTAGTTCATCACTCCTGCTGCATTGGCTTCTGGGTCTGCAAGCGATCGTACTCCCTCTGTTTCAGCACACTGCAGTGCTCGTCAAGAGACGTAGCACAATCTATGCCACACCCTGATTCTGTACATTATCTGTGGGTATAGGCTACACAAGCATGTACTAAATGCAGCTTTTGGCATGCTGTTGTACCGCAGAGAACATCGCATGCTTGCAGCTGACAACATCAGCGAAGATCAAGTAGTGCTGCAAGTACCCAAGGCATTGTTCATGACAGCGGACAGTGCTCTCAAGAGCAAGCACTGCGGGAACCTGATAAAACAGGAGAAGTTGTCAGAATGGCAGGTAAACCAAGGTGCCTTGATCAGTGTAGCAGTCAGGCCGTCATCAAAGGGCTGTAACTACTACTGGAGCCCAACACGTGGGGCCAAGCAGTGTTGCATAACTATCAGAAATATAAGAAACTCGTTGAGCGAGTTGAGCTTACTGAGGGTCCTACAAGCGATCATGCACATATAGCAAAGAAACTGTTCAAGGTGCTGATGCTCTCGCTGCTCACATGTTCCTGCTATTTTGGCATGACCAGGCGCTGGTTCTTCACTTGTTGTGTGAGCGAGCAGCTGGTCAAGACAGTTTCTGGGCATCCTACATTGCAACCCTGGGGCAGCAGGTGAGTGATCCATACTTGTTGGCTGCTACCTTGCAGGGGGGCTTGGCTTTCTGCCAGGCAATGTTTACTGAGTTGGTGAATTTACAGTACAGCTGTTCTGGGCAGCTATTTGTGTGACCTGTTGGTCTGAAAATTGGTCATGTCGTGAGGGTCACAAACTCCCGGGCTTTGGCATACTTGTGCTGCCTTGATACGCTGTGCTTGTTTTAGGTCACTGGAAACTGTTGACTGTGCTCCATGTGTCTTGCCTCAGTTGCATCATCCACTGCTGTGGAGTTCCAAGCTTCAAGAGCAGCTGGTCGGCTCCCCAATGCAGCGTACTCTTAGGGACAGATTGCAGCAGGTGCAAGAAGATACAGACATTCTGATAGCATCTGGGGCCAATGAGTTGGATATAGCAGTGCAGTACCAAAGGCAAACACAGGTAGGGTGCAGGAGGTCACATTGCCACAATCTATACCAGCAACACCTCAGCTTAGTATTATGTGTGATAATATGATCCTTGGTCTATCTCCAGATTTTGGCATGGTTCCAATCAGCATGAACGAGAGCTGCAGCAGCCGATGTCAACCTATGTAATACATGAGCACACCTTACTGGATGTCCGATCGCCCTGATGAGGAGATAGCCAGAACAGACGGAATAGTTTAATGTATGGCAGTCCCTCAGTACCTGACTTTCTGTGCCTGATGAAGCACGGATTTACTAATGGTGGACCTGACCCATATGCCTTTTTCTGCACACCTCCCAACAGGTTCCTCTGGTATGTTATAACAGTGTATGCTGGGCCGCAGCCGTGCTGTTGAGTCGCTCATTCCAGCTCGATATGTCAGAGCCTGACCTTCCCCTAGAGGCAGACATGAGCTACTATGGCAGCTGGCAGCCTCATGGACCTGCCGTGTTGGCTCTAGTGCCCTGGGCAGATATGCTCAGACACAGTAGTGAAGCAGGTAGGTGTGCAAGCTATTATTATTGCCCCTGCCAGCAGCAGGAGACATAGTGTGTGATGTTGCGCCAAGGATGATGAGTGATGTGCTGCCGCCATGGAGCAGCCCTGGAAAGTCCCGCAACAGGTGTAACCCTTGAAACGTCCAAGATCATTGGAGTTCGTAGAAATTGAA